>OZ025294.1:83113080-83213080 GCA_964019185.1 Maratus speculifer
AATTCTATTGTCATAATTATTTGCTTCCAGTGTTGAATTCAGGGGTGGTCCGGGAGGGACATCCCCCCCGAAGCAATGAAATGTCCCTCCCGGAAAATTTGAAATTTTGCGTTTTCAATTGTCAAAAAGTACAATTTCCCCCGGAACTCTATAATGTCAAAAGTCAATAACGGGTTTTGTAGAAATCTATTTCAAATATCCAATGAAAAAAAAATCATTTAAAAATATAGAAATGCAAATGAGACATCTTTTTATTTCTTCCATAACATTAGCTTTAGCGAACGGGTTTTGTCTTTTTGTTTGATTGAAGTAGCCTCTTAAAGAGAAAAAGAAAATAGCTTGAACCTCGTTGCCCGATCGTTGCGTCGAATGCGAGTAAATCGGTTTACTCATCCTAATGCAGAACTCCAGTATACTAAAATGATAAAAATGCTGCAAATTCAGAAAAAGATTGAAATGTGCGTATAAAAGATGGCCAAATTGGAGAAGGGAGAAGAAAGATTCATAATATGAAAAAGTGGCCTGAAAACTTTCTAAGGATATATGACATGACAGGTCCCAAAAAAGGTTGAAATTTACTCCTCACCCGTGAGTTCACTTTTTATTCCCAGAATGCACCCGGAAATAACATAGCTCCCTCTTTAAAATTGTTATATTTGATAAATAATATTTACAGGAGAACTCCATCAAAAAACACGTCTAAAATTATATTTATTATCGAAATAGCTACGATTTAAAAAAATCACCCCCTAATCGCTTCCCCTCCCTTCCCTCCTGAAATTCAACTCCAACACGAGAAAAGTTCGTAATATGAAAGAATAGTCCGAAAACTTTCTTATGATATATCACATGACGAAACAAAAAAATTCTGAAAATTACTTCTCAGCCCTCGGTTCACTTTTTCTTCCCAGAATACACCCGGAAATGATGCACCCCCACTTTAAAATATTTATATTTAATAAATAATATTTATCAGAGAGTTAAATAAAAAAACTACACATCTTAAATGATATTTATTGTCGAAATAGCTACGATTTAAAAAATTCACCCCCTTATCGTTCCCCCCTTTCCCTCCTGAAATTCAACTCCAAGTGGAGAAAGATTCGTAAAACGAAAGAGAGGTGCGAAAACTTTCCAATGATGTACGGTAATTTGATAAGTCCGTGACTTTAAAAAAGGTGGCAGTCTGATCGCATAATTATTATTATGTTATCAATTTTTCATTACCTGTGGCAACACTCGTGAAAGTTGCAGACGATATTTTAAATACATTGTGTTCTATTGCATTCGAAAACAAACAATTGTCGAATTAGTTCTGATTATGGAGAAAAAGGAATTTCGTGTGTTGATAAAACATTACTTTTTGCGCGGTAAATCATTAACCGAAACTGAAGAAAAGTTGAGAAAATATTATGGAGACTCCGCTCCCTCACATGGTATGGTTCACAAGTGGTTTACAGAATTTCGCTGTGGCCGTACGAACACAAGAGATGCAGAGCGTTCTGGCCGTCCAGTTGAGATCACGACCGAAGAAATGATCAATAAAATCCATGATATCGTCTTAGAAGATCGCCGCGTGAAAAGTAGTGAGATAGCTAAGAAGGTAAACATTTCAAGTGAACGTGTATTCAATATTTTGCATGAACATTTGGGTATGAAAAAGTTATCAGCTAGATGGGTGCCGCGATTACTGACAGTGGATCAAAAGCGGACTCGTGTAACCATTTCAAAACTGTGTTTAGACAAGTTCAAGTGCAATTCAAGCGAATTTTTGCGGCGTTATGTTACAGTTGATGAAACATGGATACATTACTACACACCAGAAACAAAAGAACAGTCTAAACAGTGGACTTCTCCAAATGAACGTGCTCCGAAAAAGGCAAAAACCGTTCGATCGGCCGGGAAGATTGTGGCAACAGTTTTCTGGGGCTCAAAGGGCATAATCCTTATTGACTATTTGGAAAAGGGAAAAACGATCACAGGACAGTACTATGCTGATTTATTAGACCGGTTTAATGCAAAACTAAAAGAAAAGCGGCCCCACTTGTCCAAGAAAAAGTGCTTTTTCATCACGACAATGCTCCAGCACATTCGTCTGCAATCTCAACGGCTAAACTGGTTGAATTACGATACGAATTGCTCCTCCATCCACCCTACTCACCTGACTTGGCCCCCAGTGATTTTTTCCTTTTCCCAAATTTAAAAAAGTGGCTTGGAGGAAAAAAAATTTCTTCAAATTCTGAGATCATTACTGCCACAAATGCTTATTTTGAGGAGTTTGAGAAATCTTATTTTTTGGAAGGATTAAAAAAGTTAGAACATCGTTGGAAAAAGTGTATCATTATGAAAGGAGATTATGTCGAAAAATAAAATGCACTTTGGTATGTATATTGGTTTTTTCATTTCAAAGTCACGGACTTATCAAACTACCCTCGTATAACATGACCAGTTAAAGAAAAAAGTTTGAAATTTACATGTCACCCGTGGGTTCACTCAATTTTCCCAGAATACACCTAAAAATGACGCAGCCCCCACTTTAAAATCTTTATCTTTAATAAATAATATTTACCAGATAGTTCCATAAACTCCTCATCTAAAATGATATTTATTGTCAAAATAGCTACGATTAAAAAAATTCATACTCTTATTGCTCCCTCTCCCCTCCCCTTCTCCCGAAATTAATCTCCAGGAGGACAAAGATTCGTAAAATGAAAGAGAGGTGCGAAAATTTTCCGATGATATATATATATATAACATGACGGGTTCAAAAAAAGTTTGAAATTTACATGTCACCCGTGGGTTCATTCAATTTTCCCAGAATACACCTAAAAATGACGCAGCCCTCACTTTAAAATCTTTATCTTTAATAAGTAATATTTACCGGAGAGTTCCATTAAAAAAAAACTCCACATCCAAAATGATATTTATTGCCAAAATAGCTACGATTTAAAAAATTCAATCCCTTATCGCTCCCCCTCTCCCCCCTCCTCCTGAAATTCAACTCCAGGATGAGAAAGATTCGTAAAATGAAAGATAGGTGCGAAAACATTCCGATGATATATATACATAACATGACGGGTCCAATAAAAATGTGAAATTTACATGTCACCCGTGAGTTCACTCATTTTTCCCAAAATGCACCTAAAAATGACGCAGCCCCCCACTTTAAAATCTTTATATTTAATAAAGATAAATAAATCCGGTAAATATTAATAAACAATATTTACCGGAGAATTCCATAAAAAAATGCACATCAAAAATAATATTTACTGTCGAAATAGCTACGATTTAAAAAATTCACCCCCCTCATCGTTCCCCCCTTCCCACCCTTAAAATTCAATTCCAAAAGGAAAAAGATTCGTAACATGATAGAATGGTTAAAAGAGCTTTCGTATGTATGCCTCTCATTTCAGCAAATCTCATCTCGATAAACTCAGGAATTTCGAGAAACTCGTTGCTTCGCGTTGAAAATGTACTTCGATGACATCTCATCTGAAGTTTATCGAAGGACTTGTAGCTTGGCGATGAATTTTTACCTCGATAAATGCGCCATTTCGAGAACTTGTGGTTTCCCGATGAAAACCTTTTTCGATAAGGATGATTTTCGTTCTCGCTGAGAATAGAGATGAGTAGGTTTATCGAGGAGAGTTTTATCGATGAATCTTTGTGAAATGAAAGGTTTATCGTGAAACGAGCTACAGAAAGAAGCATGCCTATCATTTTAAGTGTGGTTTTTTGATCGAACCATTCGGTAAATATTATTTATCAAATGTAAAATAATTAAAGTGTGGGCTGCAGGAATTTGGGGACGAAAGGGTGGGCACACGGGGGCTGGAGGAGGGGGACAATTTTCATTTTTTAAAACCCGTCATGTGGTATATCATCTTGAAGATCTCGGATTACTCTTTCATATTATGATACTCCCCCCCTTCCGAATTTGGTTCCCACGGCGGAGGGGGGAGGCAGTTTTCGAAACTTTTTGCATTTTTATCATTTTAGATCGAATTTTTGAATTAAAAACGTCCTTAGGCGCATTGGGAATTTTTTTCAGATAGGAAAAAACCATTGAACTCGTTACGTTGTTACCGTAATCCTAGGCACATTATTTTAAAGTTCTCACTTTGAGGGCCTCATCCAGAGGGGAGGAGCTTGAAGCCCCCCCCCCATTTTACACCTTAAAATATAGCTCATTTGATTCTCTACCAATTTTAACTTAAAACTTTAAGTTGCAGGGAACCCCCGGGGCTGTGCCCCCCCCCCCTTGTCGGTTATTTACCTAATTTTGCCCATTCCTTCACTTCAATTTTTAAAAGGCTATAACTTTGTTTCTATGGGAGCTACAGCGGGGAGAAAAATTATAGCATAGATAACTTTTCTTCGCCCCTCTTTTTGCAGTTTTCCGGTTTTCCCCCATAGCACTGTTTTTTTTTGGGGGGGGGGCACTTCTCAATTTTTGATTTAATATGTCTATTGAAAGCTTATGCTTCATACAGTACAAATCTAGCATAAAAAATTTTCGCCCGTCATTCTGGGTCGCGTTTCGGACCCATAATGGGTTGCAATTTAAATTTCTCAAACTTCTTCGAGGATTTCGCCAAATTGGCATCTGAAAAAAATCGTGCCAATGGGATGTGTGTGTGACATTTATGCCATATAAATATTGTTCACTGCTGCTGGAACTCTGGCCTCCTCTTGCGTGTAGGCGTTAATTTGTTCTTGTATTTCCTGCGCAATAAAATATTTCCTACGATTAAAAAAAATACACACGTAATTTTTCAAATTTTCACTTCTGTCGGCACTCCCAAAATGCCACTTTTTTTTACGGAGCTTTTAGTAAATAATATTTATAATATATGCAATTTAGAAAAGCAGAAAGTTGTAGTTTAGCCTGTGACTACTTATTGATCTTATGCACCTCGATCTTACATATTTGCCCCCACTTCGCTACCTTGGGGGGGGGGGGTCAAAATGTAGCCGAGACCCCTCATGTGATACAGTGTTGGAAATGGCTGTGACCATTACTCATGTTATGCACCTTCTACAGCCCTTCAACGCACTTTGATCACCACGGGGGACACTTTTATAAATTTAGTCGAGACCCCCTTCATGTGCCATATCATTGGAAAAACCTGTTACAGTCGGCCCCGCATAAACGAATATTGGCGGTTCCAGGAAAAATATTCGATTAAGCGGGGTATTTGATTAAACGGGGAGGCATATAAATGTAATATCTAATGTGTAATAAAATTACAAAATTATTAAATATAGTATATTTAAATATCAGAGTAAGAATAAATCGTTAAAAACTTTAATAGAATAATACAAACTGAAATAAAAACAAAATGACAAATAAATACGCAATAGTTCAATGACAGTAAACACATGCATTTGGCTTACATTAAATTTAATGCAGATCATGCGAATTGGGTGCAAATTTTATTATAATTTAATTTACGTAATTTATACAGGTTTAAAAAAGTATATGAAAGTGGCTTTTGTCAAATTTTAGAGTAAAAAATGAACAAGATTTTTTTCGAATAGTATCACAATTACCATCTTGAGCCTCTAAGTGACAACACATTATTATTAAAGAATCAAGCGAAAGGTTTTACTCGCTATTGCTAATCCTATAGAAGAAATTTATAAAGATATCTCTATCGCAGTTCAATATTTTTAAATGATCTTTTTTGCAATGGATAGCTGAGATCGATCTGTACAAAGGGCGTCGTAGTTTTTAACATTCGATTTTTATTGCTGATATTTTTAATGAGGATGATTTGAGTTTCGGAACCGGTTTTGAAAATAAAAGTGTCTCCATTAAAAATAGCTGTAAAAAAATCGAAAAAGTGAAAAAAAGTCTTGACAAACGAAAGTAAATGAAATACAAAATTGATCGAAATTACTATACAATTTATTTCACCCTTTTTGAAATTAATTCGAAAAAATGAACAAGGAAGGGAACTCACTTGACCAGTCCATTATACACCTGCCAGGCGAAATTTATGCTGAGAATTCTGGAAATTTGTTTTCTGTGTAACAACCGAAAATGACAAAAAATGTGGAAGAAATTCCAATTAAAACGTGTTTTTCACACCCTTTTTCAAATTGTTTCACTTATTTGTTATTCGATTAAACGAGGAAGTTTCGTGAAAACTATTCGATTAAGCGGGTAAAATAACATTAGCCCAATGGGATAAAATTCGGTTCCGGAGGTTTCTATTCGAATAAGCGGGGTATTCGATTATCCGTTACCCGATTAAGTGGGGAGGACTGTACCACTTTCTCATGTTATGCACCTCCCGCGGTCCTCCCCTCACTTTGCCCCTCCCGGGAAGCATTCTTATAAATTTAACCAAGACCAGTCATGTGACATATTGTTGGAAAGGCCTGTGACCACTTTTCACGTTATGCATCTCATTTGCGCTCTAGGGGACGGCATTTATGTAAATTAAGATCGATACCTCTCATGTGGCAAATGGTTGGAAAAGCTTCTGACCACTTATTGGTGTTATACTCTTCGGCGAACCTCACTCCATTTTGCCCTCTCAGGGGCACTTTTCTAAATTTTGCAAATACTCGTCATGTGATACATAGTTGGGAAGCAGTATGCCCACTTATTCATATTATGCAGCTCCTATGCTCATTTCCCCAACTTTCACACCCCGAAGGATCCAGTCAGAGGTTCGTTCGGTTCGAGATTTTTTTTCTTTATTTTTTTGTTTACTAGATTTTGCTATGCGTGCATTACACACTGTGTTTGGTACATGATGCCGTATACAACGACGACCCAGTTCGAGATTTCCTATTACAAGATTGCGCGTATAAGTTAGAGTCAACAATGAAAGGAGGGGCTCACTAAGCGAGTGAATCCGTCATCTTTTTATTAACACCGACTCATTCACTTGCAGACGACTCTTGATAAAATCGATTCCTGTATCGTATAAAAGCAATTGCAAACTGGAGACATCGAGAAAAAATTTACACAATCGAAGGCTATCGAGATGTTCATACAATCGAGGAAATCGAGACAAACTTCTCGTTATCGTCCATCACTAAACTAGAGTAAATTTAAATAGTCTCGGTCTTTTTTCTATGTTTTTAGACTTTTTAACCAAGGGCGGATCTGGAGAGTCCTCAAGGGGGGGGGGGATTTTAGAAATTTCGAAACTCCAGTTTGATGCATGGGTCGAAGCTCATTTTTTTAAATGCGGGTCGTGTTTCGTCTACTTTTTTGCTGTGGGTCGGGTTTGGGTCCGGTTGGCTTCCTGGCTGTCCTGGTCGGGTTAATTTCCACTTGGGTCGTTTTTGGGTCCGGTTGACTTCTACTCTTTGCTGCGGTTAGAGTTAATTTCCGGCCCAAGTTATTTCTCGTGAAGTTGCATAATGTCTCTTTGTAAACCCAATTATATTATTTTATTATTTTTGCCAAAGGGGGCGGATTTCACCTCCTCCCCTCGCCCCTTAGAACCGCCACAACATACGGGCAGTGTCGATCCTAGATCAAGCGTTTAGCCTTTATACAAGACAGCCTGGGCTTCAAAATTTTGGCCCGTGTATACTACTCCTCATAATTTATGTAAATGGTTTTTCATGCAGAATTAACCGATTTGTTTCAATTTTTTGGATACAGGTTCATAGTAATAAGAAGCTTCGCACATTTGTTGTGGTGTTCTTTTGTTCATTATAAAGGGAGGGGGGTACGGGCGATTACCTTCCCCTTAAGTTAGCTGAATAGAGTTTTGTGCAGAGTTATCCGATTTGCTTTAAATTTTGGATGTAGGTTCTTTCTGATAAGTTGAATTTCTGAACAGTTTTCGAGGTTTAATGGTTAATTATAAAGGAGGGAAAGGGGGACAACGTTCCTTAAATTACATAAATGGGTTTTGATGCAGAATTATTCGACTTGCTTCGAATTTTGGATACAGGTTTATTATATGATAAGGCGTATGCCTGATTAGTTTTCGGGCTTCAATGATTAAGTATAAGGAAAGGAAATGGGGGGGGGGGGTACTTTTTTTTTCGAAAGGCATCTATAATAATAAAGAGACAAGTATGTTTGTCTGTCAGCGCTATTTTGAAGAGACCGCTGCATGTAGAGTTTCAAAATTTGGAGGGAAGGTACCTCTATACATGTAGTTTTGCACCTCGAAACCCGATTTTTGCTGTTTTGATTAGAATTTTTTAATTTAATTTTTTAGGCAATTTTTAGCGCTCTTTTTATGTTTCGAGGCGATTTTTCCATATTAGTGAAAGGAATACAATTTCATTCTTTTCACTCGATGTAAAAAAAAAAATTTCTCTTTTCAATAAAGTTTATACGGAATTCGTGCGCTGATTTTTGAATTTTTAGCGAATTTTTTTAAGGCGATTTTTAGTGTTTTTTCGCATTTTGCGGCTATTTTTTGACAATGATAAAAGCAAAATTCATTCAAACTTTCAGCCTAATGAATTAAATTTTGTCTGCTATGATTTTTCAATTTCACTGATTTTTAATGCGACTTTCAGTGCGATTTTCGATGTGATTTTTAGCGATTTTCAAATTTTTTGTGCCTTTAGCATCGATTTTTTGTCATTTTTGACAAAATTATAGTTTTTTGTATGCATCATGATCATATCTATTGTTGAAGTGCATGTATGAAAAGCAAAAAACATAAAATTAACGAATGAGCAATAAAGTTAAAAATTAGGATAGTCACAGTAATTTATAATAATAAAGAGACAAGTATGTTTGTTTGTCAGCGCTGTTCTGAAGAGACCGCTGCATGTAGAGTTACAAAATTTGGAGGGAAGGCACCTCTATACATGTAGTATTGAACCTCGAAGCCCGATTTTTCATTTTTTGATTAGAATTTTTTAATTTAATTTTTTAGGCGATTTTTAGTGCTCTTTTTATGTTTCGAGGCGATTTTTCCATATTAGTGAAAGGAATACGGTTTCATTCTTTTCACTCGATATAGTAATTTTTTTTCTCTTTTCAAGAAAGTTTATACGGAATTCGTGCGGTGATTTTTGAATTTTTAGCGAATTTTTTAAGGCGATTTTTAGTGTTTTTTCGCATTTTGCGGCTATTTTTTGACAATGATAAAAGCAAAATTGATTTAAACTTTCAGCCTAATGAACTAAATTTTGTCCGCTATAATTTTTCAAATTCAGTGATTTTTAATGCAATTTTCGATGCGATTTTTAGCGATTTTTTTGTGCATTAACATCGATTTTTTGTCATTTTTGTCAAAATAATAGTTTTTTGTATGCATTATGATCTTAACTATTCTTGAATTGCATGTATGAAAAGCAAAAAACATAAAATTAACGAATGAGCAATAAAGTTAAAAATTAGGATATTCACACACTCTAAAAAATAAATGTTTAAATTTATACATAAAAATGTGTAAATCGATGATACAAAAACGACATGTCTATGTGTGTAAATTGCCAAAATACACGCCTAATGTGTAAATTTCAAAATACACATTTTAATGTGTAAGTAAGATAAGTCCAAATGTGTAAAAGTTATCTGATAACTCTTGAAATACACACTTTAATGTGTAAGTTGCACTGAAATAAACATATTTCTGTGCAATATTTTTACACATATATATGTGTAAAATTCTGTTTTTACATATATTTTTGTGTAATAGGAAAATACTCACAATATTGTGTAATATGCAAAATACACATGTTTTTGTGTTATATACGGAATGCACAAATTTGTGTGTAATTTTCTGTTTTTACACATATGTCTAAGTAACATGGAAAATACACATTTTTCTGTAATATTTAAAATACACAGGTTTTGTGTACATAGATATTTACCTTATTCTTTGATGTGTAAATTGCGAAAAAAGGTTTTCAAAATCGCAAAATAAAATTACATGAAGAACAAATTCGTATTTGCTTCACGTGTTTCTAAGTACGCGTTCGTAATTATGTACATTGGTAGCACCTATAATTGTTATTCAGTCCGTCCGTCTGTCTACCTGTCCGTTCACATATAAGAACGCAAAAACTACACAACCGAATCGTTTGAAATTTAAAATACATAACTGTTGCATAATTTTATCGAGTCATTTAAATTTTTATGAAAATCAGATGCATAATTCAATTATAGAGACAGTCAAAAGTGTTACACCAATGGGAAAAAATAGTTTCAAGTGCATCTTAATAATGTTACACACTTTTGAACATAGTAAAATTAATATGCATCTAGGAAGTACATACTACAATATAAATTCTGTATAATCTGTAGTGCAAAGAATAGTTTTTATTAATTTACAGAGCCATTACTAAAAAATCCCATTACATTATGGTAAAAAAGGAAACATTGTTTGGGACGCGTTTTAATTATATTAAAATATTTCACATTTCATGAAATTGATGCTTATGTTGCTGAGATTCGTTAAAGATTACTTATTTTATAATAGAAAGCAGATATATAGTGTTTACAAAGAAAAAGAAAAAATTTCGGATACTTAAACAGTATCCGAAGTACTGTCTACTATTACACCAAGATCTGAATATTTTTTTTACTTCTTTATAGTACAAAATGCACCTGATTTGCTTTGTTTAACGTGCATTTTCCAACTTGTTTCTTTCTAACAGATTTGTAATCTTAAAACAAGAATTATTTACGCTCAATCAAGAAACAGGTTCGTCTCAAATTGTAATGTATTATCTTTCTGTTATTATAATTTATTTTCTTTAATTATTTTTCTTAATCTATTTTCTTTCTGAAATTATAATATATTATCTCCTTCTGTTTGCATATATACAACGTGATGACAGAAAGGATTAATTGATTTTACATAAGGGTTTGCAAGTAGTAAAAGAAAACTTAAAAACAATTTTTTGATTATTAAAAAAAATAACTTTAATAATAGATTGTAGATATTACATTCTTATTTATGAAATTATACATTTAAATCAATAATAACTCTTGATACATGATTTTAAAAAACGGTCATTAATTGTTTATATCTTACAACAACTGAATGCTGTACTCTATTTTGCCTATAATGTGAATTTTTTATGTTCGTTTTTTTTTCAAAAATGTAATTTCTGGCTGGATTATGTTGCCAAGGCCACTATAACACTGATACTATCATAAATGGTACGAGGGATTAGAATTATTACTATGCAATTTTTAGAATAAAATGTGGTGAAAAATTTATTTTTATCAGTGTATTAAAAATACAGGTTATTTTTTATAAGACACAATAAAAAAAGAATAAGGAATGTGAATCCAGTAATGGAACCTCACAAAAGTAATAGATTTTATAACAATAATTAGAGCCAGAATTTAATGAAGGCATACTAATAAAACAAAATATTTACTTCAAATAAATTTAACAAATTAGCATAGCAATAATTAATGAAATATTTTGAGAATTGTTCACTGTTTAAATAAATCATTGTAACTATCACAATATCAAAATTTTAATTATTTTAGATACATTGCTTAAAATTCTAAATGTCAGGGAATTACAGTTATCAAATTATTTATACATTGGAAGGTTTAATGGGTAAAAGAAAATATGAAAAAAAAGTTATTTTAGCACAAATTCTTTTATTTCCCTCTATTTTTAACAACCAACACGTTGAGCGCCACTCAGTCTCCGGCGACAGATGTGGCACAATAGATGCAGTTAATTTTTCAGAATACAATTGATTTTTAACAATTTCTGTAACTTAATTGTTTTTATTTAAATGGGAATTATTAGATTTAATTGAGCGCCCACCGCCCTCAATAACACACGCTTCTTAAATTCTTTAAAATAAATGAAATTTTGCAAGTAGTCATAAGTACATAAAATTCAAAATTTTCTTTCTAACGAAACATAAACACATGCAAATTTTGCAAGGGAAGAAAAATGACAGTATTGCTTTTTTAAATGAAGACATACTCTTCGCAAATTCATTCAAATTTTCCTGAAAATCGATGGAACTTTGAAATATTATTTTCTGTGTCTTGATTAGGAGCATAAAAAATAATTTAGATTATAAATCATGTAGAGAGGAATTAATGAAATATACATATATAAATTAAATTGTTAATAAGTATTTTTTATTAACCAAAAATATTGAAGCTTGTCACCTTCCCATCTAGCCTATATATACCTCATATGCATGTTGTACATATCATATATTTCATATTCATACATTTTATAATGTGATATGATTCATATATGAGTTGAATCTCTGATTAAAGTTGAAACTATTGGAATGTGACAATACATGTTTAGTAATTATGTTAACTATTGGTTAAATTACTTTTAAAACCCAAAACTTTTAAAATTAAAAGAAACGTAATTTTAACCGCTTAGTTTTAAAAAGGAAAAAAAAAAATCTGACTTAAATGCCATTTAAATGAATAATTCGTTGGCATGCGGCCTTTTATTTCGACAAAATAAAAATTAAATTTACTAAAGTTTATTGAATTGATAAAAGTTAAATTAATGTTAGTCATTGCTTTTATAAAATGTTTATGTGAAATTAACTAAAACTAAAACTATTAACTAAAAGAAAAAGCTGAGAAAATATTTTTTTCTTACCTATTTCTTATCAATGACCTTCCTCTGTGTTAAATTGGGATAATCCGAATAGAAATACGTAGATTCTTTCGTAGAATTATGTCCGAATCCAGTACAATGACATTAATGAGCTCCTTTTAACTACATTATTGACACTGTACCTTTTTCGGGCTGCTATGTAAAATATCCTTTGGCCGCATTCTTGTAACATTTTCGTAAAAGTTTTAAAATTCATGCGAGCTATATACGTTTATAAAAGAACAATATATCCGAGCACGCTGAATGTTCTTTATTCCAAAGACCAACTCTTGTGATCGTCTGCAGGTAAATTTTTTGCACGCAGATGTTGTTTTCCGTTTATTTATACAATACTAGATTTGGAAGTTAAATGCACGTTATTTTCATAAAAATGGCTCTAATTAAAATTTTCTGTTTAATTTTTTTTTATGCATTTCACTTTTGTTTTTATTCAATTTCAAAAAGTTTCCTGTTAAAATGAATTGTTAAGTTTCTTTTTTATAAATTATCATATTGTATTAGTCATAATTTGGGTTATGAATTAAAATATTGCCTTAATACATGTATCAATTACAGAGCAATCCAACTATTAACGCAAGTTAGAATACGGACAAACAAACCGTATTCTTAAGCATTTTCAACAATGTTGTAAAGTATTAAAACGACTAATAGGTTGAAATTTGACTTTTAGAATTTTATACCCAAAAGACGATAGCAAATTTTAATTCTTTTGTACAGCCCTGTATTTTGTCTACTATTTTTGCATAAGGTTATGCCACTATTTAGCTATGATTTACTTAAAACAAAAACACGTTTAAATCTAGTGAACTCACATTTCCAGAGGTTATCTTGCAGCCATTTATCAAATTCTTTCGGTAGTCCTGTATATCATTTTTCTCCATATATATCTTAGTTTATAAATGCAATTCCGTGTAAAAATGTAGAATTTATTTTAAAACCACCTTTAAGCTACTTCCGTCCATGTACTGTAATCTGTGCACTTTCTTTCTGTACATGATCTACATCATTTGTACACAGAACGCAATATGCAAAAATCAATTTAAAAACTCATATCTCAATTAACAAGAAAGAAAAATTATGCGTTAATGATAGATTACGAAACACTTTCCAACACTTCCTGAAATCTTTAACAAAACTTCATTATTTAGGAAAATAAGGTGTTAATGTCCATAGCCAAATATATATTTCAATACTTTTGAAGAGCCCTGTACTTAATGTGTCTGTTGATATATATACTATATAATAAGAAAATTTAGTTAAGCAAGAAAATGCTAAACTTTCGTTAAATTTATTTTTTAGCAATTCATACTAATGGATGAAAACGTACTTGAATACTTTTGTTCAGCCCTGTAGTTTACCTAGTACCTGTATTACAGTCCAATATTTACCTAAAATTTATTTTAAACTAAAACACTCTTAAAACTTCTTAAATAACATTTCCAGAAGTTATCATCGAATTGTGACCATGTATCCAGTACTTTACATGACCCTGTATATCATTTTATCTATATTCTACAAACATTTCTGAGTAAGCGGTTCAACGTAAAAATGTATAACTTATTTAAAAACCATCTTTTAGTAAATTACGCTCGTATTCAGTAACCTTTACGAGTTCTTTTGTGTAACCTTGTATATAAACTATAGAATTTATACACACCATGTTATATGCATGCATTTAGTGAAACTTAAAAACGCATATCATAATTAAAAATGCATTTCATCCATCCATCAACCATCATCGATAATGCACAGTACTTCAAATAGAATATACTATTTGAAATCTTTTGTGTCTCCCTGTAAATGCTATGTGCTTCATATTATGACTCAGCGTATCAGCATATCAATTTTATTGTACACGAAGTCGTTTAACATTATTAAAATATCTCGCAAATAATCCCCCGCCCCTTTGTTCTTGCATAATGGAATTCTTTCGTGTGGCCCTGTAAATGAATAATAACTATTATTTATACTGCATTTTTTTAAATACATATTTTAACGTACTTTGCAAATGCATATAAATTTAAATATGTTTGGTAGGGTGTTACACCTTTAAAACTCATTCGAAAATATTTTTTCCCATAGGCCATAATGTAATGGTAAACTTTTGACTATCCCTGTAAATAAATTAATCATGATAGAAACTTCATTTTCTGTAGGGTTTGTGCTAACGTGAACATCAATAACATCTAAAATTTTCATGGCAATTCGAGTATATTTACGAGAGTTAGAGCGCGGACAGATGGACAGACAAAACGAATGTATAAACACTTTTCAATTTTGTCGGAAAGTCTTCTAATACATTTAGAAACTGTCTTTTAAAATTTACATATTTTTAATTATGTAAAACACTCCAATTCGCGTAAATACACGTAATCTTTTACATTTACACACTTCTGTGTGTATATTAACTGATAAAAACTTACGTACTCATTCTAATAAACAAAATACACATAAAAACAGGCAATTTTTTGTACGAAATGTGTAAATTTTAAAACAAGTGGGTGATTTCAGAAATTTACACACTTCTCTGAGTAAACATTATTATGCTTAAATTAGAATAACACTCCAATTCGTGTAAATTCAGGCATTTTTCAGAATTTACACACTTATCTGAGTTTATCAAGTGATAACAAATTACACACTTACTTTCAGACACTAAATACACACAAAAACAAGTAAATTTCCGAAAAATGTGTAATTTTTATTACAGGTGTGTAATTTTACAAAATTACACATATATGTGTGTAAAATTAGCCAATTTACACATTTATTTTTTACAGTGGCAGTAATCTATAATAATAAAGAGACAAGTATGTTTGTCTGTCAGCGCTGTTCTGAAGAGACCGCTGCACGTAGAGTTTCAAAATTTGGAGGGAAGGTACCTCTATACATGTAGTTTCGCACCTCGAAGCCCGATTTTTGATTTTTTTTATTAGAATTTTTTAATTTAATTTTTTAGGCGATTTTTAGCTCTCTTTTTTTGTTTCGAGGCGATTTTTCCATAAAAGTGAAAGGAATATGGTTTCATTCTTTTCACTCGATATAGTAATTTTTTTTCTCTTTTCAATAAAGTTTATAAGGAATTCGTGCGGTGATTTTTGAATTTTTAGCGAATTTTTTTAGGACGATTTTTAGTGTTTTTTCGCATTTTGCGGCTATTTTTTGACAATGATAAAAGCAAAATTGATTCAAACTTTCAGCCTAATGAACTAAATTTTGTATAAAGAATATCATTTTTAACTAAATAATCATCATAAGATTTCACTTTTAGGTTTTTTTTTGTTGTTGTTGTTGTTTTTTAATATGCTCATCGGTTTCTTGAGCTTGGATAATTTTTAAATTTAAGCTATCTTGGATTACCATACAAATAGGTTGTCTGCTTAATGCATCAACATGCCTCATACTACTACCGTGTCTATGTTCAATAACATAATCAAAATCGGATAACATTATTGCCCATCTAGCTATTTTTGTACTCATTTCTTTTTTATCCATAGTCATTTTAAATGCATTACAATCGGTTACAATTTTAAATGGAATACCTAAAACATATACTCTAAACTTTCTCAGGGCTTCAATTACAGCTAAAACTTCTAATTCGTAGCTAGTGTACTTTCGTTCAGCTTTGGTGGGTTTTTTTACTGGCGAAATAAACTGGATGAAATTGATTATCTACTGGAGATTGTTGCATTAAAACAGCTCCATAGCCATCATTACTGGCATCACAATGGATTTCGGTCGCGCTTTTGGGATTGTAAATCGAAAGTACTAGTTCTGACGACAAAATACGTTTGAGTTCATTAAAAGCTTTTTGTTCTTCTATATCAAATTTAAATCAAGCCACTCCACGATTTAGCTATAACCGAATAATTTCTTATAATTTTTTGAAAGTATCCTCTCAATCCTAAATAACTTTGAACATCTTTGGTACACTTTGGTTCGGGAAAATTTATTACTGCTTTATTCTTCAGTGGGGAGGGATACAATTTACCATTTATGATTCTATACCCCAAGAAATCAATTTCACGCTTCAAAAAATTGCATTTTATAAGATTTAATTCTAACCCATATTCCGATGCAGTTTTGAGAACAAGTTTTAGTTTTTCTAGACCTTCAGCTTCGTTTTTAACAGGTATTATTAGGTCATCCATATAAATGACTACAGTGTGATCTTTTAATAGGTTTCGAAATACATTATAAATGTGTTTTTGAAAAACACTAGGGCTATTGGTCAGCCCAAATGAACATTTTAAAAATTCGTATTGTCCTTCATGAGTGACAAAAAAGGTGTATTTCCGCGAGACTTCTTCAACATCTACATGAAAGAAACCGTTTTTCAAATCTGTGGTGGTAAATACTTCGGCAGAATGTAATTAGTCTATTACATCATCGATAACTGGCAAGGGGAAACGCTCACGCACTGTCTTTTTGTTAAGACATCTGTAATCAACACAAAGTCTCATTGTGTTATCTTTTTTCTTAACTAACACAACCGGCGAAAAAAAATTAGAAGAACTTTTTGATTCCCTGAGCTAGCCACTCCTCAATTTGGTCTTCGACTATTTTTTTCTCGCATGGCGGTAATCTTCAAGGGTAAGAACAAACTGGGATTTCATCAGTTAAATTAATTTTCATTTTAACATCTACTGTTTTAGTTTTAATCGGCAAATAATTCTCAATTAGAGAGGATAACTCTGAACTAAATTTTTGTCAGCAATGTGACTTAACACTAGAATGCCCAGATGGAGTCGATTAGACTCCAGTCATGTAACTAAATTTCGATTCGAACCAGAAAAATTTTCTTGAAATAATTTAAATTTAATCCACGCAAATTTACGTTAAATAAATCAATGAAATAACTTTGAATAAAAAATCTGGCGAGAAATATTATTTTCAAACTTGAGTAGAATTTCCGGGCGTTCTAGTGTTAAATCAATTTTAGGCTCATCCAAAACATTTACAATATTAACTAAAAAGTCATTAGACTGAACTTCAGCTTTAAACAGTTTCACTACATTCTCAGAAATAGTTAATGTACCTTGATGAATAACATCAGTGCCAATAATTAAATCGAAATTAATGCAACTGTCATTAACGACAAAAATGGTAACTTTAAATTTTGAACCATCTACTTCAATTTCTGAAGTGAAATAACCTTCTGGCTTAATTGAAGCTTCTCCTAGACCGGTCAAAGTAATATTTGTAGGTTTTAATTCTACAAAGTTCTTCAAGTTATCATAAATACTTTTTTTAACAGAGTCTTTTGGCTACCAGTATCTATTAAAGAGATTAAACGCAAAGAATAAAGCTTTATCTCTTTCAGAATTAAATCTTGGGATGTAATAATGTTTACTTGGGACTGAGCATTTTTAACATTTGTGTCTTTAAATTTATTACACTGAAATTATTTATGACTATAAGCGTTACAAGAAAAACAATGCGGCCCTTTACCTTTATTTACACAGTTAATGCTCTTATGATTACTTCCGCCACAATTATAACAGCACATATTTGGCTTTATAGGCTTAAATTTGTTCTTAACTTCAACTTCGAATTAAATTTTAGGCTTAGCTCCTTCATATTAAAGAGATTTTGCATTTTCATACTCCGACCTTATTTTTTCGTAGACCTTTAATTTTTGTTTAAATTTTGTAATATTGGGACAACCGTACAAAAAAATTTCTTAAAAACTGGATCATTAATGCCATTTATTACATATTGAATAAGTGCAGAATCTTCAATATTGCCTTTTGAACACAGTTGTTTCATATTTAAAAATATTCATCTACTGATTCATGTGGTCTTATTTTTCTTTTGGATAGCAATTCATGTAATTCAACTGAATTGCACGTTTGACCAAATTCAGAAATAAGCAATGCCTTTAATTTAGACCACGAATTAATTTTTGTTTCACTTTCGATAAATAATTTAGCTTTGTCTGTCATACGGCGTTTAGCCAAAATCAATTTGTGCAAATCACTAACATTAAATAATGAAACAATATCTTCAAAATCGGCAAGCCACTTTTGAACATTTTGAAATTCAGTACCTTCAAAAATTGTAATCATGCTTTCTATATCATTAATTGAAATAGTAGGTTTAATAACATAATCAGGAATTAGAATTTTCTGATTTTCATTACTTTCATATCTAGAACTACCAGAATCATTTCTGACATTATTTTCAAAAATATTTGAAATATTTCTAGTTTTACGTAAATCATCATTAAAATCATCGGCACTCTCGTCATCACTAAGAGTACCTTCATCGGGCATAATATTAATTTTCAAAATACTAAAATCACACAAACCAGAAATTATTCTGGCAGCAATTTCATCAAACTTTCCCGAATTATTTATACACAAAACATTGCAAATGGTTATCAAATTGTTGACAGAAAAATTATCTTTGATTTCTTCCAATTTTGATTGATATTCATCAGAATCTACTTCAAACGCAAACCCAGTAAAATTCCGAATTTTACGTCTGTTATGTCTGTCACCGATTTCTCCAAAAATTAATTTATGCAATGTCTTAATACTAGACGATTTTTCTGTTTTCAACGAAACTTCTAATTCTTTGAAATCTATGAGTTTAGACATGGTTGAAAATAAAATAAAATAATAAACTCACTTCACATCCAGCCAATTAGATGTCCAGCTTTATACACTGTGACAGCACTTTCATCACATTTTTCAGCTTCCAAGATATTAAAAAAATATTTCCTCGTCTTTTATTCCACTTACTGAGACCATTTTTTGAAAAATTTCTTCTAAAAGTTCTTTCGAAATCATAATTAAATTCACAGACATAAATTCTGACACCGTTAAACTTTTGAAACTTATATTTAAACATTAATTATTTACAAAGGTAATATTTACAAAATTCTATTTACAATTTAAATACTCACAAGTTTTAGTTAATTAGTACACGTCTCACGCGGGAAGTCATCTTCATCGAACATTCATTTTTACGACCCAAAACAAAACGTTCCATCAAACGTTATCTTCATCTCACTTCATCTCACTTCATCGCATTTCGCTTGAATTTGATCTACTCCTTGAATCGTCTGGCTTGCTGAGAACCTTGGTCTCACAAGGGGACCACCAGACATGGTGCTCACAGATTTTGATGATTTCAAAGTATGTTGTAGGGGTCATACCACTAATTATTCTGGTGAAAGGGTTCCTTCAAATGGACCTTGGTTTTTGAGAAATTGGGGGTCAAAGTTCAGCGTATATTTCCAGGGCTTGAAATTCAATTTTTCGAAGGAGGGGAGTCTCCCTACCAACATTTACAAATGGAGGGGAGTTTAGCTGTTTGGGAGGGAGAAAAAAATGCTTAAAACCCGCTATTATTTTATGTTCTATTTAAAGAATTACCAGAATACAGGCATGACAAAAACGACTGAAGCAATTTTTATCAACAATTCAGAATAATTATGCAAAATGTTCTAAAAACTTTTATACTGTCTAGTCTTTATTGGTGGTAAATTCTTTCCTAGTGCTAATTATTTTTGTTACAGGTCTAATTATTGTTTTGATAATAACTAATAAAACTTCTAATTAATTTGACACATTTATAATTTATAATTAATTGTTATAATCAAAACCAATATTATTTTTCTGTATATTAAATATACAAGATACAAATTTAATTATAAAATAATGCTTATTTGAATGTAGAAGATAAGAAGTATCACTATTGTTCGCATTTCTTTTAAAAAGGGGCAAAACAAATTTATCGAAAAATATTTTTTCTTAAAGAACGAAAACTTTCGTTAAGTAAAAGGGTGCTTTTTGTTTAATAAACGGCAACTTTCAGGAATTGCATTAACTCAGAAAGATTTGGAGTTGTCAGAAACGGATTTTAGAGCAGCAAAGAAATAAATTTTAATAAATAATTGAAGCAAGAAAATTAGCTTGTTTAACAGAAATATGCACTTCCGGCAATATTATTTTTGGGAGGAGGCCGGGGTGGGAGGTTCCCTTTGACGAAATTTGCACTTTTTAGCTATCTTTTAAAGAAATGTCTTTTTTACGATCTTTTCAGGAAATCTGCCGTTTTTTGGGGATTTTTTGACGAAATTTGTCATTTTTTCGCGAAGCTTTTGAGGAAATTTGCCGTTTTTTGTGAATCTGTTGAAGAAATTTGCCGTTTTTTCGCGAATATTTTGAGGAAATTTGCCGTTTTTCGGAAATCTTTTGAGGAAATTTGCCGTTTTTCCACAAATCTTTTGAGGAAATTTTCCGCTTTTTCGCAAATCTTTTGAGGAAATTTGCCGTTTTTTCCCAAATCTTTTGATGAAATCTGCGATTTTATCGTGATTTTTTGACGAAAGTTGACACTTTTCGCTATCTTTTGGAGAAATTTGTCGTTTATAGTGAATCTTTTGTCGAAATTTGTTGTTTTTCGCGATTTTTGGACGAAATTTGTTGTTTTCCCGCGGCTTTTTTTTGACGAAAACTTCCGTTCTACAGGACGAAATTCCTGTGGGACGCATAATAGCTGTTTTTTTTTTGTGTGACATCTCCGACTTTTTGCGTAATTTACGAGCTATAGCGCGTCCGTGGCATCACTGTTTCATAATTTTTGAAACTAAATGCGTTAATTTTTTATTTATTTATTTATTTTTATTCGAGACAGAATCATCTTTTTTTCGCCGCGGAAAATAGGACGAAACTCGTCAATCGATTGCTGGAAAAAATTGCGAAATTTGTCGATCGGTCGCGGAAAAAATAGTGATTTTCAATGATCTTTCTGGGTAAAAAACTCGCAAAATGTGTCGATCAGTCGCACGAAGATATCACAAAATTCGCAAAACGGTCGTGGAAGTTGATCATAGTTTCAAAATGTAAAATTTTTTGGACGGGAGCCTCCCGCCCACGTTATTCTTTTGGGCGGGATTTCAAAATTTTGGGCGCGAATCCCGCCATCCCGCCCTGAAATTCAAGCCCTGATTTCAATTACTTATTAGTACCAACGCTGTATGTCAATTCGTGGCGTCATGCCAAAGCACGTGTCTGTGAGTCGAAAAGTTGTGAGTTCGAATCCATCCTCGGCTTCTATTTTCTTCTTTTACTTATATTTTTATTTTTTACATGTTAAAAATTTTAAGCAGAATTGGGAATTCTACAGCTTTGAACCTTTTGATATTTTCTGAAGAGGGCAGTTTACTTTTTCAATATTTTATTATTACTATTATTTCAAAAAATATGGCTCAATTGGTGAACTGACTGCAGTTCAGGGTTCAACTAAAAGTACATTTTGCAACAAATAATTAAATAAAAATGCGTATTTAATTAAAATTTTGAAAAAGTATAAGAAAATTTTAATATTTTAAAATCTCCACAATTTGAAATAATAATATTTTTAAATTAATCTATCACCTTTTTTTTCAAATGTGTATTACACAATACTGTGCATGGATTTTTAGATAATGTAATGCTACATTTAATATATTTTTATTTGATATAAGTTGTGCAAAGTGGTGAAATCTAACACATCTTCATATATACTTTTATTAATAACAATTATAATAATAATAACGTTAAGTCTAATTTCATGCGCATATTCAACACATATATAACAATCAAATTGTACAAAACATTTTAAATATCTGTATCAAATACAAAAAAGCCTTAACATTTTTAAAAATGAAAGCGAAGTAAATATAAACATAGAGGGAAAAAAAGTTTAAAGTTATCATTAGTGTGGGAATTGCGTTAGGTGTATTAACAAAATTTACAACATGTCAAGATATGATTGTCATATGGATGAAAAAGAGGTTTTAAAATATTCACAATTAAACAGGCTTTCATTTAATGTTTCAAAACAAAAATCGATTTTTTGATCAATTTTGGGGTAAACTGTCCCCTTAAGAAATTAAGTTTACGTTTATGGACTTTTAGAGAAAATCAGTATTTTTTACCGAAATTTTTAATCTAAACGCAAATCCGATTTAATTTATGTGAAACTTCATTTTTTAAAACTGCCATAATTATATTCCTTGAATACTTAATTCGTTATAAATACGTTTAAAAATACATTAAAAGATTAAAAAAAGTTTAATCATCTTTTGTATAAGTGCAATATATGATCAATAAAAAGAATGAAAAGAAGGAAAGGAAAGCAGACGAAAAAAGCAAAAAAAAATAGTATTTTTATATATATCGTAAATTTATTAACAGACGATTTTTGCACTTCAATTGAATTACGGAAAGAGTGTTTTGATTTGCAATAAAAATAAATGTAATCCGTCATTTCTTATTTGTGCAAACGATAAATTTTGTTGAGATTGAACTTGTGAGATAAATGTGTTTACAGAAAATTTGAAAATTGAAAATTTGGATAGCTTGGAACAACTTGCATTTTAGCACTACTGTATTAATATTTTATTACTCTTTCGAAGATATGCATTACTTGAATTAACTAATCCTATAAACGTTTAAGAAATTTCACGCGAACATTATTTTGTATTATTTATACAAAAAAGGATAAATTTGCATTTAAAGTACTATACAATAAAATAAAAAAGCGATAGAAAAAAGAAAAATTATTATTTCAGAATTATGCATAAAGTAAAAAATATAGATAATATTTAAGAAAAAAAAAGCTCTAGGCTTAAATTAGTTTTGCTGTGTTATCAAAAGAAATATTAGTTTAAAAATTGCAGAAAAAAATAAATTTTCATGAAAAAATTCAAAAATGTAAATGCAGTTTATTAAGAAAATATAAAAGTTGTAGCAATTTCTTTAGTAATAAGAATACTTAAAATTTGTAACGTGTAAAAAATAAAAATATAAGTAAAAAAGAAAATAGAAGCCGAGGATGGATTCGAACTCACAACCTTTCGATTCACAAATACGTGCTTTGGCACGACGCCACGAATTGCCATTCAGATGTTGTACAATTAGGTACTTGAAATATACGCTGAACTTTGACCCCCAATTTCTCAAAAACCAAGGTCCATTTGAAGGAACCCTTTCACCAGAATAATTAGTGGTATTATCCCTACAACATACTTTGAAATCATCAACATCTGTGAGCACCATGTCTGGTGGTCCCCTTGTCAGAGTAGTGATATGGGGAAGCTACGAGTCACAGTGCTGCTTGGCTGTGGGAGAAAGAATCGCTCCTATATATATATATATATATATATGGCTATTTCCATGCGAACTTGTCATGTCTATCACATACTGCGATTTTTGGCTACCAGTATTTTAGAACGGAAATACGTGACTTATTTTATCTATATGATTATGGCGAAGCAAACTTTTAGAAAATAACGGTGGTCATCAAGCATAGTGATTTTCAGCTGTGTGACAGACATGACAAGTTCGCATGGAAATAGCCATATGTAATTTAAAATCTAACTCTATGGAGCAACTCATAAAAAATCCAGTCAAAAATCGTGAAGATTCAGAAAAATATCGTCGACAGAGAGTCGTGATTTTTACTTGCTGTCTAAAAGCGACTCAATGATGATTTCCCACAAATTGTCTTTTTTATTAATTGACTTTCAGAAAAAAAAAAAAAAAAAAAAAAAAAAACTATTTAATGAATATTAATGAGTAAATTTAGAATAAATGCTTTGATTTTGATACTTGTTTTATGAACTGCTCGTACTGGTGGTTATTGAAGAACTAAAGCATCAATAAAAAATGAAAAAAAAAAATAATAAATTAAAATTGACAATTTGTGGAAAATCTCTTATCATCCAGCTGCTTTTAGAGAGTAACTAAAAATCAGCATTTTTCTGAATTTTCACGACATTTGACTGATTTCTTTTTATAAATTATTCCAGTTAGTTAACTTTTAAATTACGTAAAAAAAATCTTTGTTATCGTTTGCGCACACGCAGAAAAAAAAAAAAAAATTATACAACTACTGATGTGCGAGCGATCTTTCTCCTACAGCAGGGCAGCTGTGTGTCTCATTCTGGGCTCTGTCGATGGAGACACTGTACTGCAGCACGCCAGCTATACTTCCCACGCAACTAGATGAAACCGTAACACTTTAGAACTGAAGAGCGTGAGTAGAACGATTGTGATTGTGTTTTTGGAGAGACGACGCGGGATGATGAATTCGCATATGATGGAACGACCAACGATAAATTAAGATGTTTGAAGTGTCTGTGATTTCTTGTAAATTGTCTTATGTAAATAATATTCTTTTTGTAAGTAATTTAATTGTTAATATAAGTTTTAAAATTTAAACGGTGTCAGATTCTATTATATGTCCCTCAACTTACTTGTGTTTTCAAGAACTTAGTTAGAGTTACTGCACTGATATTTCATAAAATATTTCATATGTACAGTCGAGTCTCTATATAACGAAATCCATAGTTCCAGTAAAAAATTCGTTATATAGAGAAATTCGATGTATAGAAAATGATGTTAAAAATCGTATTTAATGTGTAAATTTTGAACAAATATTATTTTTGATGTTTTTACTTAAGAATTTGAAATTTTTAAAAGTAAATATTAACCTAACATTTTATTTCTTAATTATTTAAGCAGTTTCAAAAAAGAGAACAGACATTTATTTGAAAGCTTAATGAAAATCAAATAAGGAAGTCTTGCATTAATTTCAGACGAAGAAATCTGTAATTTTTTGTTGTTTTGATTTTAATGTTGTTACGCTATCAAAAGATTTTTTTAAAAAAAAGAAAAGGCTCAAATTTTAGCAAAGAATGAAAAATTGTAGTTTACATTTTCCTCCATTTAAAGGACTCTCTTATGTGCCTCTCATTGATTCCTCTCTTATATGTGTAAGAATCTAATAGACTCTGTTTTGAGGATGTTGAAAGGTGTGTGGGAGGTGGGATGAATTCGTTGGATTTAAAGAACAAGGAGAGGAGTATATAAAAAAAATCAGCACTGAACGATAAATCAAAAATAAATTATGGAAAATTGATTCCATATGATTTCGAAGTTTTCTTAAAACTGAATAAATTAAGACCAATTTATGAAAAAATTCGATATATAGAGATAGATATTTCGCTATATAGAGACTGTTTTTAATGTAATCACGCGAAAAGGGGACTGTTCCCAAAAAAATTCGTTATATAGAAAAATTCGATGTATGGAGTTTCGTTATAGAGAGATTCGATTGTGTATATATATTCCAACTGCACTATGTTGTTTCTTTCTATTACACTTTGCTAATTTTTCTGAATCTGGTGTTAAATTTGGTTGAGAAACCTGCATTATAAAAGCTAAAAACATGCAAAAAATTTTCAAACTTAAAAAAAAAAAAAAAGTATTTCCATGAATTTACGTGCTGTTCGTACAAAAATCAGTAAACATTTTGTACAGTATTCACTTGGCTGTATTCTGAAGCAATAGATCATTTCATGTATTTTAATGTTCAGGGTGATTCTAAATATATATTGTTATTTTTCTTTGATTTTTTTTCTTGGCCCCCTAACTGTTCATATTATGATACTGACTCTGATAAATAAGAAGTCAAACATATTCTTTATAATCCTGATGTTCATAAGGAACCCGGCAAGTATATTTTTAAATATTTGACAAAATATCTAAACTTGAAAGTGTCCCTTGATTAATAGTCATTTAGCGTATATAAAATATGAATAAAACGTAAAATTAACAGACGTGTAATCGAACTACGTACATAAATCACTGAACTTATCAGAATTAAAATAACTGTTGTAAGTTATAAAAATTTTGACGATTTCTTTGGCTAATAAATGAAATACGAAAGTTTCCCTTTTAGTAATTTTCAAAATTTTAACTGAAAACAATATTAACACTTTTCATGTATAAATGTTTTTTAGAACATTCCAACAAAGTTGAAAATTGCTTGTACTTTCGGTTGATCTGGCCGTCTAACTCTCGTAAATCTGCTCGGATTGATATGAAATTTTTGTTCGTTATTGACGTTTACTCTAGCATGAACCCTATTGAAAATGAAGTTTCTACCATGATCAAAATTTTTCCGTTGCATTACCAGGGCCCGCTTAAGACTTAGAAGTAGGGGAAGCCCGATATCACACAGGGGGCCCCCCTATTACTCTTTTTTTTTTTTTACAAACTTATGTTTTGTATGTTTAAATAATTTGAAATTTTACCATCTAAGTTTCGAGTAAAAGCAATTTTTAATATTAAGCTAAAACTATCTATATATTATGCACATTAAAAAAAAATATTTTTTTAAATGCATTAAACATAACCAATTAATTTTGTAAAAGGCAAATATGAAGCTACAGTTATTTTTACTTTATATTTGATATCAAAATATCTTTTATGTTTTAGAAATTGCAGCATAGTACGAAAAAAATGCATATTTTTATCCTGATTGAATTTTTATCAACCACAAATTCGGTTTGAAAAGTAAATTTGGGGGCCCTTTGTATTTCAGTGAGTAAGCACGGGCTTCTCGGGCCTATTCAGTAAACAGGCACTAGCATTGCAGCATATGGGAAAAAATCATTTCAAATAAATTTTAAAGATGTTACACCTGATCAAACATATTCAAATTTATATGCATCTTCGAACTACACAAAATATGTATTCTGTAAAATATGCAGCGAAAAGAATAGTTATTATTCATTTGCAGAGCCACAAAAAAGAATTCCATTGCATATAATAAAGGGGAAATTGTTTGCAACATATTTTAATTATGATAAACGATTTCACGCATAATCAAATTGATATACGTCACTGAATCATAATATGAGTTATTTCACGCATAATACGAAGTACATAGTATTTACAGAGACACACAAAGTATTTCAAATGGTATATTCTCTAGCCGTAGTATTGTATATTTTAGATAAGGGCTGTTGGATGGATTTTCAATTATGATGTGGCCTTTTAAGTTTCACTAAGTATATGTACATTATATGGTGTTTATAAATGCTAATAGTTATACAATTTAGATATACAGGGTTACACAAAAGAGCTCGTAAAGGTTACTGAATATAAACGTAATTTACTTAAAGGTGGTTTTTAAATAAGTGATGCATTTTACTTTGAACTGCATACAGTTTCGTAAGAAATTTTTGTAGAATATAAATAAAATGGCATACAGGATCACATAAAAAACAGGATGCAGAATCGCCTATGGAAGGTAATTTCTGGAAATGTGATTTAAGCAATTTAAAGAGTATTTTTGTATGAACTAAATTTTAGAAATTTTACTTTCATGTAATAAAGATACTAGGTAAACTACAGGGCTGAACAAAAGTATTCAAGTATGTTTCCATCTATTAGTATAAATTGCTGAAAGAAAATTATCAACCAGATAGGCGTTTTCTTGCAAGTCTAAATTTACTCATTATATAGTTTATATATCAATCAACAGATCAAATGCATGGCTGTTCAAAAGTTTTGGAATACATATTTGGCTAGGCACTGTAACACCTTATTTCACTGGAAAACGAAATTTTGTTAATGATTTCAGGAAGTGTTGGAAAGTGCTTCATAATCTATGCTTAAGGCATGATTTTTCTTACTTGTTTGGTAATGTTAGCGGATAATTGAAAAAGTTATTTTCTTGTATATTCTGAAAACAAGTAAGCTGGATTGCATTCCGTAGTCTCAACGAGATTTTCCTTCGACACTTTCATAAACTGACCAAAAGTAATTACATTTCTTTATTGTACTTTTTTATGCAATAAACGTTGGAAAGCAGTTGGAAAGCAGAACGAAACTGCCTGCGATGAAAGTTACTTGATATTTCGATAATATCTCAATCATAGAAGCATCTGGCCTGTATGAGATTAACATCGCTTGTACAACACCTTTCATCTTTATTAGTGGATCACAGAAAAGTGAAAATTTTCTGAAACAGATGTTGCTTATTCATATAATTTCAATCTGCTTTCTGTGTTATTTTAAAATCGTTCTGAAGAGTATCTCCTCCTCCCTTCCCCCCACCCCCCATCTTCCAGCCTAATATTATTATTTTGCGGTTGTCTTATCCAGTATGATGCGCAAAAAATATATTTATAAATGATGAAAATATAGATTAAAAAAAGTGATTTTAGTCGTGATTCGTTTTGCTTGTTTAAGGTGATTCTCCAAAAAATATTTTCCCCCGCTCTATCACCGTTTTTAAACAAAAAACATAATTCTTATACGCATGTTTGTTAAAGTGATTTGTAATCGATTATTATTATTATTTTTTTTTTTTTTTAGTGTTTTATTCATCTAAGAAAACCCTATTCGCCTCTTCCTCTTTCTGCCAGAGTCCGTACATAAAACTGTATAAGTCAAAGACTGTATAAGTCAATTTTGTGTATTTACAGCTGACTGAATACCTCGTGTCACACGCGAATAATAATTTTTTGAAAATATCTATTATTTTAATTAAATTAGTTTTTTCAATGTCATCCGTTCATTTTTGCGATTTAAACTTTAGAAGAAAACCTTAATTTCAACGTTTTTCATGTATACATTAGAAGTATGCTTGGAGATAAAACATCTGTCTAGTAAACAGAACGTTCTTAGTTGAAACAGTGGATTTAATTTTTAAAAAAATTCTCTTTTTTTTGTGCGTCAATTTAAGCGTTTATTATGTTGTGATAAATAATCATTGACATTCATAATATTTTTTGGAATTCAATTTTCTTTTTGTTTTAAAAACTGTTACGATTTATTAATGATTCAGTATTTTAAATTTTGTTTAATCAATTTTTTTTTTCGTTTTTAGAAATTTAAAATTTTATGTATATATCCGCTAATTTTGTTTAAATTTCGGATTTTTAAATAATTTGGAATTTTAGATTTTATTTAAATAATTTGATTTAAACTTTTTTAATTTGATTAAAATAATTTCAGTTTATTATTATTATTAAATTAAATTTCTGGTGCTACCATCAATGTAAGAATTTAATAATTATAAATTTAGATTTATCAATTAAAGGATGAGTTGTTTTGAAAGAAATATTAAACGTAACCCTCTGTGCGATCTGCGATCACACATATCGCTTGTTTTTGTTTTTTCGATAGATTAATTATATCTTGAGTTGTAACCAATTATTGTCTCATGGCGGCAACTTTTTTTTTACTATTGTGAATTTATTATATTATTATTATTATTATTATTATTATTATTATTATTATTATTATTATTATTATTATTAAACTTTTCCTCGCTTTTGAGTTCAAAATGTCAAATTTGTCGCATTTTTCGAAACATTTGTCACTTTCACCGAAAAACTAAAAAAAAAAAAAATTATTTGTATAGGGTTTTCTTAAAAAGTGCACAAAGTCTTTATAAGGTTAGAGAAAAGCCTTAATGTTATCGGTCAGAGCTTGTTTAGCAAAGGGGGTAAAAGAATATGTGTAAAAATGAATTTATTTATCATATTGATTTAAATATGGTGTTTTACTTGCAGTGTATATATTTGTTTAAAATGCTATGCAAAATCTTCTTTTATAAAGGAGACGGGTACATAAGCATTGATTTTGGAAAGAACAAAGTACTATCGATAGAATCCATTTTTTTACTTACACAATTTGAGTACTTTGATTATACATAATTTAGGATTTATATTTAAAAAGGTAGAACCCATTAAGTTTTGATGAAAGAAAATGTTTAAGAAAGAATTGTTTTATTGATTTATTATAAACCTACAAAATTAGTTAAAATAAAAAATGCACCTTTTATTGGTAAATCTAACTCTCAAATAAATGATATTTAATCTGAAGTTAATAAAATATTATTTCTATAATATTCAATTGTAGAAGTTGTTATTATTAATGTCAATCATACATGTAAGCAGTAAAACATATTAAAATATTTGTTATTAATTTAAAGTTATCAATTAAGGCTCTTATGTTAGTATTCCAAAATGAAAAAATGCAAAATTTATCCCACTTTAACTCAATTATAAATTTTTTTGCCGTGAAATCTAAACCCGACATCATTTTCATCATATTAAAATTCACATAATATACCTTTCATTTCTGTATTCACCTTTAAAAAAGAAACAAAAAATGATCATTTTGAAATTATTTTAATTCAAAACTTGAAGTCTGGATGCTATTAGCTGAAACAGGAAACTAATCTATTTATATTTTTTTAAGTTTAAATGAAATTTTATAGATAAAAACAAAATTCACCGGGTTTTATAACAGACGATATTCTTGAAACAGCACGTATGTAGATTTAAAAAAAAAACTCCACTTTTAATGAGAAAATGGCAACATAAAGATACAGTAATCTGCTTTTTTCCCTTTTCTTTTTATAGAAATGGAGTACTTATGTTGCGACAATTAGAAAAACGTTAAAAAAAACTACAAAAAAAATTAAAATTTAAAAAACAAATTACTATCCAGCTTTAAAACAAAGTGCATTTAAAAGTGCATTTTTTTCTCTAAACGACGATGTAAAAATTAAAAATGTGCGATGTTTAGAAGTTTAAAAACTTCCAATTACAAAAATTGCTAAAACGAAATTGCATCTTAATTTTCAAAGCATTGCCAATCGCAAAATGACGTATGCGTTACGCACAGGTACGTTTGACCTGTATAATATAGATTTGCTGCCTTTTTTTTACAGGGTTTACTTTGAATATTGCTTAAATGTGTTGTCTAAGATTGAGAAGAAAGATGGGCTTATTTAACAAATTTTAATGTATTTCAATTGTATCCGTTTGATTTTCTTTTCAATATGAAACGTTTATATCAGTGTTTCTCAACTTTTTTTTTCTGTCTCCTGGTACAGTTAAACCTATACTTAAAATTCCACTCCACACTAAAAGTATGATGATCAGAAAACGTTCTGAAAGGAATGTATGTGATGTGATTTTAAATTTCGCTGATAATATGAATTTGCATTGCTATTTTATACTTGCCCTTGTTTACTTTTTAATACACTATTTTAAATGAAATTTTACTTCGCTAGAAATATATTGAAATGTATATTTACTTTGTGGCAGATACTTTAAAAATTGCTTTGAATGCATAGTTATTTTTGCGAGGTAATTAAAAATAATTTCTTTATGTAAAATTTTAGCTTGCTATTTCATATTATTCAAAAATAATATTCTTTTATGTAAATACTGTATCGTAATGTGAAAAATCTAAAATTCGAATTACACTTTATCATTACAATGATCTTTTTTAATATGTTGTTGCATTATATAATATTCTTTATTATGTTATTCCATTATGTTTAACTAGTGATTGATATATTTTGTGAAGCTAAACACCGATATACTTTATACGTATCGGTATTAAAATGGGAATAATAGAATATTCGATTATTCTAACGAACTATTTTTTTAAATGCGTTATTGCGTTGCATGAAAATTTTGTTTATGTTATACTTTACTGATGAATAATTTTTTTTATGTGAAAATAAATCGCGCATGCCATGCATGTATGCGATTGGAATAATGGAGTACTCAAAATACATTACCTCATTCCAGCGATTTTTTTTTTTAAATATTATTATCGCATTATATAATATTTTTGTAATATGTTACTGCATTACTTTTTACTGCTGCATGATACTCTTTTGTGAAACGAAAAACTGATATACCATACATGTATTAAGATGGAGATAGTGGAATATTCGATATACCATACCGTCATTCCGACGGACCTTTTCTTTTAAATACGTTATTGCGTTACACAAGAGATTTTTTTTACTGAAGAAAAATTTTCTTTTGTGAAAATAAATGCATATGCCATACGTGTATTAAGATTGGAATAATCGAATATTCGAAATACATTCCCTCAATTCAACGAACTTTTTTTATATGTTACTGCGTTACATAATCCAGCATATCCTGTAGAAAATAAAGTCAGTAAGCGAAGTAGCTCGAGCTTGTTGATTGGGCACGGTTTCCGATTGTCTTCGAACGAAAACGGAAACGAGTAAATTTCGTAACGGGTGAAGGGAAAGGGTTGGAAAGTGTGCTTTAATCAATGCGTAACAATGGTTTTTCCCCTGCTCGCTTCATTTTAATAATGAATGTGAAATATGAAAATTAATCGAAAGGAAATGACTCTTTCTCATCAGAAACTCAAAACTCATGAGATAATATATTTTGATCGAAATCGAAAATATCTAATTTCCAATGAGGCATTGATTCAGCACTTATATTTATTTCGGGTGGCATCAGTATTTCAATTGTTTGAGGACAAAAGGCTTTTGTCTTACGGGCCTTAAACCGATAAGGAACGGATCCAATTTCATTAATAGTTCTATTCAGAATGCCCATATTGCCATGATTCACGCTAAAAATTTCTCGAAAAACTTGATCGATAGATTTTAAAATATTTCATGCCTCTTTACCTCCTCTCAGTGTTGTTCAATGGGCGATAACGCTGAGGACAATATGAATATATTCCATGTTTCTGAATTGATTGTACAATATGTGGCATTGGGGACCAGGAAACGCCATGATTTCTGAATGTTTCTCTGCCTGTGGCATTGACAACTTTGGCTCATCCTCTCGTAACAGTGCGTTATTTGCTCTGCTGATTATTTTGATTAAGTGGATATGCTGATGCTTTTCCTGTTTTCAATCCTTCGTGAATTGAGTTTTTATTATTTTTGCTCCCTTTTACTTACGATACTAAAGAAATAGTTTTTTGCCGGCAGATTTGAATGCCGTATTGTTCGTCCCGTGAGACGCACTGATTTCTACGCCGAAGAAAGTACTTCCTGGCTCGCATTTAACCCGTTGAAAAAAGCAAATTTAAATATTAAAAATGCATAGTGAATCGTCGATGATCTGGACTAATTGGATAGTAACCTTACCTTGAATACAAAGTTGGATGGCTAAGCGCCAGAATTTTAATGTATAAGATGAAATTGTAAAATATATTATATGTATCTTATTTGGTTGTGTAAATGTATGGGGGCACAGCGTAAACGTAATGTTTTATGGATATTTTATTACCTTTGAATTTGGCAATCTTGCTTTTAACAATGCATTATTTGCTCTGGTTATTTTTATTAAGCGAATATCCTAATGCTTTCCATGTTTTCAATAACTCGTGAGTTTTGCTTTTAGGTGCGTTAAATTAAATAAATATGTATGTTTTAATAAATATTTATGTAAATATGTAGTACCTATAGTTTTCGTTCAGTCTGTCCGTCTGTCCGCATATAACAACGCAAAAACTACCCAACCGAATCGTTTGAAATTTAAAATATAATAAATATTACATAATTTTGTCGAGTCATTTCAATTTTTGTGAAAATCGAACACATAGTTCAATTATAGGGACAGTCAAAAGTATTTCATTACATTACGGTCAATAGGAAAAAGTTTCAAGTGCATTTTGATGGTGTTACGCTCTTTCGAACATAATAAAATACATATGCATCTATGAAGTATGTACTGTAATATTACATTTTGTACAATCTGTGGTGCGCAAAGAACACTTGTTATTAAATTACAGGGCCACACAAAAGAACATTTTATGAAATTGATATACGTTGCTGAGGAATACTACAAGTTATTTCCTGTGTAATAGAAAGCAGATAGTATTTACATGGACACACAAAAAATTTTGGCTGCTATACTGTATGCGAAACACCGTATACTATTACATCAAGATCTGGATATTTTTTGTGCGTTCATAATTATATAAATACGTAGCAGCTATAATCGTTGTTCTGTCTGTCCGTCCTTCTGCCCACATATAACAGAGTAAAAATTATCTATCCAAATCAATTGAAATACAAAATATATAATTTTTGCATAATTTTGTCAAGTCATTTCCAATTTTATTAAAATCGGATGTATAATTTCAGTGCAGGGACAATCCAAAGTATTCCATTACATTACGGTCAATAGGAAAAAATAGTTGCAAGTACATTTAAAAGATGTTACACTCTTTCGAATATTATAGAATTGACATTAATATGTGATGTATATACTAAAAGATACATTCTGTATAATATGTGATGCAAAGAATATTTATTATTAATTTACAGGGCTACACAAAAATATTCCTTTACATAATGGTATAGGAAAACATTTTTTGTTGCACGTTTTAATTGTAGTAAACTATTTAACATTTTTGAAATTGATATACGTGGCTGAAGTTTAATACAAGTTCCTTCCTGTATAATAGAAAGTAAATAGTATTTACACGAACACGCAAAAGGTTTCGATCACTATACTAAATCCGAAGTACTGTGATGTATTATAACAGCAAGATCTGGATATTTTTAAAACTTCTGTATTGTACAAACACACCTCATTTGCTATGCTTCACGTGCAATTTCCAATTTGTTTGGAATTATTATTATTTTTCAGTGCCAGAGGTATCGAAATGTACCTTTATTTTTCGCGTGAGGCGTACCGTTATTTGTGCCAAAAAAGAAAAAGAAAACTCTTAATGTGGCAATGACAATTTTTCTCTCACCCTCTCCTAACAGTGTATTTATTTGCTCTAGTGATGATTTTGATTAAGGGGGTAGTAAGGTATTTTTTTTTCTTTTTTGCATTTTTTTTATTTTTTTTATATTATTGTACAACATTTTAAGATTATTCTGTGAAAATTTGAAAGCAATTGAAGTAAAACTGACGGAGATATACACTTGTAAGTCTCCGCCCTCCGATTTCGACAAAAGCGTCTGTGAAACTTTAAACGTGTTTTTCTAACACTTCGCTTTTTCGAAGCCGGTGAACTCTGTAGCTCAAAATCTACTGAACCGATCTTTTTTAAATTTTACACACTCTTTCTTTATATAAATTACGAGATAACGCTGTCGAGTTTTTTTCTTTTTTTAAATTTTAACTTACTTTTAAAAAACAAAATATCAGATTTTTTTGATGAAAAATCAGTATTTTGACTTCCGAGCCTTGTAAAAAATATAAAAATCAATAATAAAAAAAAAAACTCGACTGCGTTCCCTGAGGAAACTTATCAACTAATTAAATCAATTTGGTTTTTTAATTTCAGTTGATCCAGTCATGAGTTATGCGGTTCACCGCGAATCAACTTTTTTTTGGGACGTCTTCGAAGATTCGCTGTCATCGGCTCATTTTTTTATATTTCTTAATGAAAATTTCACAGAATACTCTTTAAATGACATATAATTATGCTATAATTATACAAATAAATAAATATTAATTGTATCCTTACAAAAAATGATAGAAAATATGCTTTTTTCCCCTCGAATTAACCTTACTACCCCCTTAAGTGGGAATGCCATTATTTTTCGTGTATTCAGTCTCTCGTGAATTGCATATTTATTTTTACCGATTTAACTGTAGATCTCAATAAGTACTTTTTTCTGCCGAAAAATTTGAAAGGACATATTGTTCGGCATGTTATACTTAATATTTTTTGAGCCGAATGAATACTTTTTAATTTACATTTAAAGCGAAGATAAATGAAAATTTTGATGTTAAAACAGTATTATAAGGCATTGATAATCGATAAGGAAAAAATTAATAAATGTATGTTACGCTGGTAGGTCTAAAATTATTGTTCGATGAGTAATCGATGTTTTTTAATAAAATATTCTTGGAATTTTGATAGAACTTCTAGCAATTGAGTTTAGAAGCCTTTATTAATAAAACAACGAATCATTTTAACTCTTAAATGCTCTAATTTTTTTTATGTACTTAGATGCACAAAACTTATCATTGATGTGGTTAGTGTAAAAATTGATTGCACCAGTCCTTCAGTTGCAAATTGTGACCATTTTCTTGTGTTAAGGGGTGAAGTAAGAATGTATATCGTTTATGGACACAAAATTCATTTATAGATGGAGAAAAAGTTGTATGTTACATACGTTGCGTTACATTACTCTATTAAAAAGCCACGCAAAACAATAAAAGGTACTTTTCGGTTAGCCGGGCGCCAGTGTTATACACACATGCATATCTATACATATTTATGAATATATTAATATATATCTATATATATATGTATGCATGTGTGTATATACACATATATGTATTTTTATATACATATGTATGTGTACATATGCATAGATAGGTATATATATATATAACACTGGCGCCAGGGCTAACCGAAAAGTACCCAATAAAGGTATCACCCAACTCACTAAAAATAAGAAAGTGAAAGACTTAAAAATAGTATATTGCTTTAAAAATGCATATAAAAAATTTGACAAACTTTCATAATTTATTATTTTTTTATAGATTTTTTTTTTATTTTAAATTTTTATGAATATTGTTTGTCACTAAATAAATTTTAGATTTTAGTAACCGAGTTTTGTGATTATCCAAGGAGGTTATAGCTCCCGGCATTTCTAAATAAGAGAATTTGCCAGTTTGATGCTTTTGAAAGAAAAAATGAATTTAAAAATAAATCAAAAAATAAGCCGTTTGGATTTAAATACATCCTTAATTGATTTATTACGACGAGGGCTCTTTGTCTATTTATATTTTTAAAAAATGCATATGAAAATAAGAAAACTGGTAGTTTTGCAGAAAAACGTTTGATTATCATGCTGAAGTAGACAGTTTGAAAATCGAAGAAATATTTTAAGCGACATCTAATGTTAAAATCATGAAAAACTATACATAGTTATTTAACCAACTTTTGTCGGCGCTCAAGGGTCTAGATTTGCAGTGCCCAATCATGTTTGTTCCTTTTTAAGTTTGTCTAATAGTTATAGTCATTTTTGAAATTCTTTTCAAAATTTCATTTTTTAAGTAGAGCTCTGTTTCCAGTTTGGAGGAAGTCATTTTTTCACCTACTTTTGCAAGACTTAAAAAAAAAAAAAAAAAAAACCTTGCAAATAATGATATTTTTTTTTCATTTAAAAAAAAATTTCCATGTGAACATAAAAAAATAATTAAAAAAAAATAATATTTAAGTTGTTACGTGCGAAGCTTTAAACATGGATAATTACGATATATTTAAACCATTTATTTAAAACTTTATATTTAAAACAATTTCTGTATTGTATTGCATAGTATTTATCAAGGAAACTTTTCTTCTATGCATTTATTTAAAAGTCCGAAAGGCAGTAGCATTTTTATTGAACCATTTTATGCATGCTGTTTTTTAAAATGTATAATACAATACGATGTCATATATACGGTGTTATGCATAATACGTTATGATTTATTAATATTGATACTTAATAAATTATAAAGTAAGCCGTTAACTGTCGATAGAGCGACGAATGCGACCTTTGAAACTAAAAATTCCCCATTCAAAAGGAAATGAATGGCAACTTGATTACAGAAGATTTGGATGGTCGTGATAGCATCTTTCAATCAAAACTCAGCAGATTAGAAAATTTTTAGAGCCCGCGAGTCTAATTGAAGCTTGGAGAGTATAGCTCGTTTTCGGCAGAGTCTTTTAGATATAAATCATTGTATTATTTACTTTTAAATTAAATTATTTTTTAGTATTTACAATATTTCATTGTTAAAGTTTTACAATCTGTTGTCCTATTTTAGCAAACGTGGATTGGCGCGAAATTAACACTCCATTATTATTGCAAGTCGTATACATTTGTAGTCTAGAGTATTTGACGAATTATCACCTAACATCTGTCTAATAGGAAATTGCATTAAAATTAATTATTTTAATCCTTAATTAAGTTCTAAAAATATTACAGTGAGTTATGTTGTTATCAGAAACAAATAATGTTTCCGATGCTAATGTTTCTGATCCGACCAGAAACGCATAATATATGTATGTAATATTTATAAATCTAGCACATTGCGAAGAGAATGAAAAATTGGTTTGTAAAATTGTATCTTTACATATTTGAATCAACCTTTTCTTTAAATGTAAAGAGTATTGTATTACCCCTATAGAAAGACCTCTTATTCTAACTATTTTCATTGCGCGCATTGCTGCACGTTCAGACACAACTAATAAAATAGAAAATAAAATGAAATTTCGGTAATGAATTTATTTTTGAATAAACTAAATAGTCATGTTAGTAGTAAGGAAAGGAGAGTACGGGCTCAGCCGGAGGCGGTACTGCGGCACCGTGCCGCCTGCGGTGCCGCCTGCGGTACCTCCATGCCTCCGGCTGTCCCGCCTGCGGTCCCTCCTGCGCCCACCATGACACCGCCACTCTCCTACCCCCACCATACACCCCCCCCTCCACGAATGCCCCCTAGCGGAAAAAAGGAACATTCTATTATAACAGGAGAGGTGATCGACCTTCCCTAATTAAAAATATTATCAATCACATCTCAACTCGGAATCATACTATAAGATGAAGATTAAATTTATATTTGAATTCTGAACAACCATAATTTTAATGAGTATTATTAATTAAGCGAAACAATGGAAAATCACAGTTTTTAACCATTTTATTTGGATTTCTTCAACTACAAGATGAGATTATCAATTTAACACAAGAAAGTTAAACATATATTTGAACTTTGCTTGATAGACATCTTAATGAGTATCGTTAATTAAGTAAAAACAATAGAAAATATCCAGTTTTATAGAAAAAGACTGATTTCTTACGATTTTTATCAACTTAAAAGAGAAAAGTTAAACATGTATCCTAGTTTTTCAACAGCTATAATCTTAATGAGTATCGTTAATTAAGTAAAAAAACAATGGAAAATATCCAGTTTTATAGAAAAAGACTGATTTCTTACGATTTTTATCAACTTAAAAGAGAAAAGTTAAACGTACATTTCAGTTTTTCAACAGCTATAATCTTAATGAGTATCGTTAATTAAGTAAAAACCAATGGAAAATATCAAGTTTTATAGAAAATGACTGATTTCTTACGATTTTTTCAACTCAAACTTCAGACTCTCAATTTGATAGAAAGAAATTTAAGCATGCATTCCAGTTTTGGACAACCATTTCCTTCATGAACATTATTAATTAAGCAAAACAGAAAATATTAAATTTTTAACTGATTTCTTCATATTTTTTTATTTTTTTTTTTAATATAAAATCAGAATACACAACTTAAAATAGAAATTTAAACATTTTTTTTAGTTTTTGAACAGTCGTTACCTCAAAGAATTTCGATAATTGAACAATTAACAAAGGAAACTAATGATTTTTTAACGAAAAAAGACGAATTAAACGAATTTGGTTAACTTTTACTCTAATTAGAAATTTCATCGTACTTTATATATACCAACTAAGTAGAATTTTAATACATAAACGAATAATTTAAAGAAATTCTCAACACGCAAATGTGAACCTGCAGAGCATTTCTTATTACGTCATACCTAAACTAAAACTTTTTTCTGCAACCCCTCCATGCATGCATTCCAGGTAGGGGAACATAACAAAGAATTTTGACGTCACAACTTACAAAGGAATACAACAAAATGTTTACGTTCAAGAAAAAGTATCACCTAGAGAGAAAAAAAGAAGAGATTTAAGCTATTTATCCATTCTAGTTTTATAACAGTTACCACAACATCTCCAAATTAAAATTTGGAAGTCATAATGAGTGTAATTAATTAAGCAAAATAATAGAAATATTAGTTTTTCAGAGGGGAAAAGACGAATTTAAACAAATTTTATTAGTTTTACACTAGTTTAATAATAATTTTAAGAGGAAAAAGACGAATTTAAACTTTTTTTTTTTTTTTTAAAGTTTTACACTATTTTTTCTCATCTCCAACACGGATATATCAATTTTAACAGAAGAATTAAACGTATATTTTAGTTTTTAACAACAAAATCTTAACAAGTATCATTAATTAAACAAAAATAAATATCAGTTTTAAAGAAAAGACGAATTTGAATAATTTTACACTAGTATTTTCAAAAGCAACATGGAAATATCAATACTTATTCACATATTTTACTTATTCACTGTATTCAATACTATATTTAATAAATTTGGATACACTTTAAGAATTTCCTAATCTATAATTATATATTAGCTGTATATTTAATGTTACCCACGTTTTCAACATTAGTTCATAATCGTGAATTTTGTATTTTAAATACCATGTATTCAGGTTCAGATTATTTTCACTTGAAATCATACAGAATTTTTTAACAGAGTTTGTTTTTGAAATCATTGAAGCAACTGTATTTAATATTTTTAACACCAATTTTCTAACATTTTCCAATTATACATTCCTCATAAGTACATTTCTAAATGCTACAATCACTTTACATATCGAAAAGATATCATTGAAGCAACTGTATTTAATATTTTTAACACCAATTTTCTAAGATTTTTTTAACATTTTCCGGTTATACATTCCTCAAAAGTATATATTCTAAACAATAGAAAATATTAATTTTAAGAATAAAAAGAAGAATTTAAACAAATTTTATTAGTTTTACAATATTTTTTCTCATCTCCAACACGGATATATCAATTTTAACAGAATTAAACGCATATTTTAGTTTTTAAGAACAAAAATGTAATAAGTATCATTAATTAAACAAAAAATAAATATCAATTTTCAAGAAAAGACAATTTTTTACACAAATTTTCAACTTTGAAACACATTTGTTTACATATATTGTTACAATATATTACTAAACTTAAACTTTTTAAAAAGTTTGAATGTTTTTACAAAGGGTTCATATTTATATTTTTCACGTCTTGACTGCATTCGAAATCTTACAACAAAAGTATACTTTTATTATTATTATTATTATTATTATTCTAGAAAACCTAAAAAGTCATTTCTTGCTACTTTAAACACTTGACATATTAAAACTACTCTGAGATATTCTACCCATATAATTAATCAAATTAGGACATGATTCATCTTACACTTCAAAATTTCTGAATTTTTACAATACTTATTTTCATCAAACTTTATTCTTGATCCTATATATTTTAGGAGTACAGAATTTTAACATCTGTTTTTATCTACTTATCAGAAAATTATTAAAACACCCAACAACATTTTCCAAATATGAATATTATCTTTACAGTTTAATAATACAAAACATACACGAATACAAAGTTTAATTTTTACAAACATTTCATATTTCAAACCAAACTTTTCGAAATTTTCGCATCATAAGAGCAAACATTAGACGAACTTTTTAACTTTTTAACTTTTTTTTATTGCTTAGATCTTTTCATCATCACTTTTAATTATGATAATTATCCATTTTTAGGTTGATTGTCGAAAAACTGTAACTGAAATTACATAAACTTAATGTAAAAAACCATGTTCTGACACAATTTCTTGAAATTCAACAAAGAATTGACTATTACTTATCTATTATTCTTATTAAATACTTATCTACATCAATATCGACTCTCGATAGTATATAGATATTTCATCATTACACACTTACAACTCTTTTCAAACGTTTATCAGAAAAATAAGTCAATCAAAGTCTAAAAGTTATCACACCTGTTCCTCAGAAATATTACTATCATATGAAACAGTAAAGAAAATTAATAGATATTTAATATTTAATAACCTCATACGTGAAATTACTATCGAATGAGAATACTAATAATCTATAAAATCAACTGTTGAACAAAAAAATAGTACAGATTACCGAAAATTCAAATGTTTTTTCTGCAAAAGCTACAAAAATTAACAAATGAATGACAAGTTAGAGAAATAACTAAAAAAGTTAATGAACATATTTACAAATTTATTAAAATCACACCTTTTTCTGGATTACAAAACACAATTTCTTGAAAAATTTAACACCGAATTTGTAAGATTTTAATCCTAGTATTACATGCACTCAATAAATATTCAAAATTAACAAAAAAAAAAAAATAATTTTTTAGTCTCATTAATAAGCAGAAATTCTATATTAAAAGAATATTTTCATAGTAGTACTTATAAAAATGAGAGTTTACAAATTGATTTTCATAATTTTATCACATTTAAACTTAATATTTTACATAAAACATTATTTAATCAAATAGCAAATGCAATGGTTGCCATTGCATACTGCATTAAAACCAACGAAATTTTTGAAGCTTTTTTCATAACTTTTTTTGAAATTTTTGCAACTTTTTTTTGCAATTTTTTTACACTTTTTTTAACAAAAATTTTTCATTTTTTAACGTTGTGATTTTCTTTTTTTTTACTTTTGTAAAAACTTATTTTGAAAAAAAATTTTTTTGTAAAAAATGTTTTTGAAAAAAAATTTTTTTGAAAAAAAATTTTTTGGAAGTTTTGGTTTTTGTAAAAAAAAGTTTTGTTGTAAATATTTTTTTCAAAAACTTTGTTATGAGTTTTTCACTTTGTGGTTTTTGTTTTTACATTCGTGTTTTTTCTTTTCACTTTTGCAATTTTTTCATATTGTAAATATTTTTTGTTAATATTTCTAGAAAACAATGAAATTATTTTGTAAACTTGTATATTTTTTCATACATCTGCTTATTTTTTGTATGTTCTTATGCATTTTTTAAGTTGTGAGAGTGTTATTTCACTTAAAATGTTATGTATTTCATTAATGTAATAGGTATTAGAAAAATAAACACAACGATATATGCATATAAAAGAATATTTAATGTGAGCATTTAAAGAATACAATACAAAATAATATCTATACATTCATACTGGTTAGAAGAATCACAAAATTACTTTTCAGCAGTGTGTATGTCTTCCAAATTTTAAGTTTGAGATATTGTGGTAAGTGTTGTGAAAATATGATGGATAAATAGCCTAAATATCTTCCTTTATTTCTAAATTCTTCAAAAGTCTGACTAATTTTTGAATATCTTCACTAAGTTTACCTATATCTGACGATGCTTTATATGATGATGTGTGCATTTTTGATTCACGTTTCCTTGAAAACAGCATTTATGGTAATCTTTCCAAGTGTAAGGTTTTTCACCTGTATAGATTTTTGCATGTTCTGTTAAATTCCATTTACTTAAGAAGTGTTTGTAGCAAATAGAGCACATCTGTAATAGAAATAAATGGACACAGTTAGGATTCTCTTCAATAATATAAGTAAAAAGCACTTGTTAAAGTGTAGGTAGTAAGACAAATCATTTTGTATTTACTCTAATTACGTTTCATATACGAATTCTAGTATGTCTCATATAAGTACTCACATATGTGTTATTCGTTAACGCTACATGTGCTAGGGATGAATCATTCGGATCATTCATTTCTGAAGTTTGCTGCTGTTTTGGTTCGTCTTGTTGAAACATCTGTATAATGAAAGAAATATATATTTAGTAAAGGTTTAATGTATAAATAATCGCTTATTTATTTATTTTTATTAAATACATGTATATTGCAATCAATTTCGTGTACATTTAATATAAATTAAATTTTCTTCATTTATTCATACGATAGTAATTTCTCTGAGGGGTACATATCTGATAATTTTTAGAAAAGTGTGAAACACAAATTATTCTATGATAATAAGCATTGTGGTAAAATTCCCATACCTTGGTTTCGGGAATAGGTTATTTGAAATATGAAATGTTAAAATTAAAGATTGTATTCGTACATGCTATGTATAATCAAAAACTATAAATATATTATTATTAAAAAAAAAAACTCGATGGACGATAATTCAGATGCAAGATGAAATCATTAAGATCAAGTGCGAGATGAAACATATAATTTGATTAATACTATGGAAGTGCTAACTCAAGATAAACCATGTATACTATATATCATTAAAACTATAAAGATATTATTTATATTTTAAGCAACTTGATGCACGATAATTCAGAAGTGCGAGATGAAACATCTGATGAATTGATTAAAAATATGAGTAGATTAGTTTTAATACATTAGATGATTATAGCAGTAAGAAATTTCGTGTAGGAGCAATGCGTACATGATGAAAATCGAATGGAATCAATTGACTTCAACTCCTGATCCAAGTTAGTATTTATCTCACGTGTGTAATGTGGAAATATAAAAGGTGAAGAATCAAGTTTGATGTAAATAAATATCGTGGTATTGGTTTAAAAACTAAAAAAGTATTGAATTTTACTGAATTAGAAAGCATAAAATTTGATTAAATAATGTTTTATGTAAAATATTAAGTTTAAATGTGATAAAATTATGAAAATCAGTTTGTAAACTCTCATTTTTATAAGTACTACTATGAAAATATTCTTTTAATATAGAATTTCTGCTTATTGATGAGACTAAAAAATTATTTTTTTTTTGTTAATTTTGAATATTTATTGAGTGCATGTAATACTAGGATTAAAATCTTACAAATTCGGTGTTAAATTTTTCAAGAAATTGTGTTTTGTAATCCAAAAAAAGGTGTGATTTTAATAAATTTGTAAATATGTTCATTAACTTTTTTAGTTATTTCTCTAACTTGTCATTCATTTGTTAATTTTTGTAGCTTTTGCAGAAAAAACATTTGAATTTTCGGTAATCTGTACTATTTTTTTGTTCAACAGTTGATTTTATAGATTATTAGTATTCTCATTCGATAGTAATTTCACGTATGAGGTTATTAAATATTAAATATCTATTAATTTTCTTTACTGTTTCATATGATAGTAATATTTCTGAGGAACAGGTGTGATAACTTTTAGACTTTGATTGACTTATTTTTCTGATAAACGTTTGAAAAGAGTTGTAAGTGTGTAATGATGAAATATCTATATACTATCGAGAGTCGATATTGATGTAGATAAGTATTTAATAAGAATAATAGATAAGTAATAGTCAATTCTTTGTTGAATTTCAAGAAATTGTGTCAGAACATGGTTTTTTACATTAAGTTTATGTAATTTCAGTTACAGTTTTTCGACAATCAACCTAAAAATGGATAATTATCATAATTAAAATTGATGATGAAAAGATCTAAGCAATAAAAAAAAGTTAAAAAGTTAAAAAGTTCGTCTAATGTTTGCTCTTATGATGTGAAAATTTCGAAAAGTTTGGTTTGAAATATGAAATGTTTGTAAAAATTAAACTTTGTATTCGTGTATGTTTTGTATTATTAAACTGTAAAGATAATATTCATATTTGGAAAATGTTGTTGGGTGTTTTAATAATTTTCTGATAAGTAGATAAAAACAGATGTTAAAATTCTGTACTCCTAAAATATATAGGATCAAGAATAAAGTTTGATGAAAATAAGTATTGTAAAAATTCAGAAATTTTGAAGTGTAAGATGAATCATGTCCTAATTTGATTAATTATATGGGTAGAATATCTCAGAGTAGTTTTAATATGTCAAGTGTTTAAAGTAGCAAGAAATGACTTTTTAGGTTTTCTAGAATAATAATAATAATAATAATAATAATAAAAGTATACTTTTGTTGTAAGATTTCGAATGCAGTCAAGCCGTGAAAAATATAAATATGAACCCTTTGTAAAGACATTCAAACTTTTTAAAAAGTTTAAGTTTAGTAATATATTGTAACAATATATGTAAACAAATGTGTTTCAAAGTTGAAAATTTGTGTAAAAAATTGTCTTTTCTTGAAAATTGATATTTATTTTTTGTTTAATTAATGATACTTATTACATTTTTGTTCTTAAAAACTAAAATATGCGTTTAATTCTGTTAAAATTGATATATCCGTGTTGGAGATGAGAAAAAATACTGTAAAACTAATAAAATTTGTTTAAATTCTTCTTTTTATTCTTAAAATTAATATTTTCTATTGTTTAGAATATATACTTTTGAGGAATGTATAACCGGAAAATGTTAAAAAAATCTTAGAAAATTGGTGTTAAAAATATTAAATACAGTTGCTTCAATGATATCTTTTCGATATGTAAAGTGATTGTAGCATTTAGAAATGTACTTATGAGGAATGTATAATTGGAAAATGTTAGAAAATTGGTGTTAAAAATATTAAATACAGTTGCTTCAATGATTTCAAAAACAAACTGTGTTAAAAAATTCTGTATGATTTCAAGTGAAAATAATCTGAACCTGAATACATGGTATTTAAAATACAAAATTCACGATTATGAACTAATGTTGAAAACGTGGGTAACATTAAATATACAGCTAATATATAATTATAGATTAGGAAATTCTTAAAGTGTATCCAAATTTATTAAATATAGTATTGAATACAGTGAATAAGTGAAATATGTGAATAAGTATTGATATTTCCATGTTGCTTTTGAAAATACTAGTGTAAAATTATTCAAATTCGTCTTTTCTTTAAAACTGATATTTATTTTTGTTTAATTAATGATACTTGTTAAGATTTTGTTGTTAAAAACTAAAATATACGTTTAATTCTTCTGTTAAAATTAATATATCCGTGTTGGAGATGAGAAAAAATAGTGTAAAACTTTAAAAAAAAAAAAAAAAGTTTAAATTCGTCTTTTTCCTCGTCGTTAAACTCGTCTTTTTTTGAGAATTTCTTTAAATTATTCGTTTATGTATTAAAATTCTACTTAGTTGGTATATATAAAGTACGATGAAATTTCCAATTAGAGTAAAAGTTAACCAAATTCGTTTAATTCGTCTTTTTTCGTTAAAAAATCATTAGTTTCCTTTGTTAATTGTTTAATTATCGAAATTCTTTGAGGTAACGACTGTTCAAAAACTAAAAAAAATGTTTAAATTTTTATTTTAAGTTGTGTATTCTGATTTTATATTAAAAAAAAATAATAAAAAAATATGAAGAAATCAGTTAAAAATTTAATATTTTCTGTTTTGCTTAATTAATAATGTTCATGAAGGAAATGGTTGTCCAAAACTGGAATGCATGCTTAAATTTCTTTCTATCAAATTGAGAGTCTGAAGTTTGAGTTGAAAAAATCATAAGAAATCAGTCATTTTCTATAAAACTTGATATTTTCCATTGGTTTTTACTTAATTAACGATACTCATTAAGATTATAGCTGTTGAAAAACTGAAATGTACGTTTAACTTTTCTCTTTTAAGTTGATAAAAATCGTAAGAAATCAGTCTTTTTCTATAAAACTGGATATTTTCCATTGTTTTTTTACTTAATTAACGATACTCATTAAGATTATAGCTGTTGAAAAACTAGGATACATGTTTAACTTTTCTCTTTTAAGTTGATAAAAATCGTAAGAAATCAGTCTTTTTCTATAAAACTGGATATTTTCTATTGTTTTTACTTAATTAACGATACTCATTAAGATGTCTATCAAGCAAAGTTCAAATATATGTTTAACTTTCTTGTGTTAAATTGATAATCTCATCTTGTAGTTGAAGAAATCCAAATAAAATGGTTAAAAACTGTGATTTTCCATTGTTTCGCTTAATTAATAATACTCATTAAAATTATGGTTGTTCAGAATTCAAATATAAATTTAATCTTCATCTTATAGTATGATTCCGAGTTGAGATGTGATAGTAGTAGGAAAACAACAGTTTAAGGACAGCCGCAGGCGGGGCTGCGGGGCCGCCCCGCCTGCGGTGCCTCCTGCGGTACCTCCATGCCTCCGGCTGCCCCGCCTGCGGTCCCTCCTGCGCCCACCGTGACACCGCCACTCTCCTACCCCCACTATGCATCCCCCTCCACGAACGCCCCCTAGTGGAAAAAAGGAACATTCTATTATAGCAGAGAGGTGATCAACCCTCTCTGCACTGAATTAGAACAATACATTCAATAGAATTTTTAAATTTTTATATTTATTTCATTATTAAAGTATTTTTTAATTAATTAATCTTTTTATGTTGAATCTAGAATTCCTCTTTTTCTTAATTAAGTATATATCAGAAGTGGTGAGCGACCCTCTATGTACTGAATAAAAACAATACAGTCAATTTTTAAAATTTTATATTTATTTCATTATTAAAGTATTTTTTAATTATCTTTTTATATTGAATCTAGAATTACTCTTTTTCTTAATTAATTATGCTCATCAAAGATTAGTCGAAAAACCAACATATAAATTTAATTATTATATTATATATGTGATAATCTACTCTACTGAAAAATTCTTATCAAATCAACTTTTAACCTCGTAAAAATAATATTTTAATTAATAATTATCAATCAAAAGTTAAATATCAACCTCTATTTAAAAAAAAAAAAATAAGATAAATATAATCTGCTATATTAAAAAAATTCTTATAAAAAAATGTGTTTAAAGAACTTTCAATTCACGAATGCCACACCTTCACAAAAAGAAAAAAAATCTCCCCACTGACTTAAAAAGAAGTAAGAGATGTTCTTTTCCCCCACGCAAACATCTGCTTCCGTGGGGTGATGAAAAAGAGGTCATTCACTTATTACGTCACTCCAGTTCATATATCCGGGTATGTGGTGAATTTTGGTTTATGAAAATCTGAAAGGAAGAGTTTATTCTGCTTTCGTCTCGGTAGCATAAAGACCTGCTTCTTTTTTCTGTTGAGTGAAGAGTTCTACGCTTTATATTACGCAAAATGTCATCTCAATTGTACACCCAATCAGAGGTAAACTTTATTTTATATTTTTTCTACGTTTTCTTAAAAAGCTCTGTATCCATTTTTTAAATGAAATTGAAAATAATTAGATATCTTAATTTATTTTTATTTATTTATAGGATGATATATTTTTTGATTTTGGAATATCCCCTTCCGAATTACACGAAATTTGCAATAAAATTGAACAGGAGGATTCTTCAACGTCTACGCCATCTAAAAGAGTGAACGTAGAGGAGTCATTGGTACGATTTTTTCTTTAATATCTATATAGAAAACTAATTTGAAATTTTCTTTTAGTTACAATTTGTTGAAATAATTTTTTTTTTGTTCTTTTTTTATCTCTTTTCAGGATTCTACCACCCCACTTTCTAAGAAGAGGAAATTAGGAGATTCGGAAGGTGTTGCAGGACCCAGTGGATCAAATCTCATCAAAAATGATAATAAATATTTAGTAAGTTTTTTTTTTAAATAGAAAAAGGAGTTTGAAAAAAATTCTTTTTAATTTGTAAAAATAGTGTTTTTTATGTTTTTTTTTCTTTTATTTATTTTTAGAGTTGCCCACTTTGTGTATGTCGTTTCACACATAAACGTCATCTTTTAAGACACATCAGGTGGCATGACAACGAGGCATCTGATGAGGAACATCCTGAAGGTAGTGGAGAATATGAAAGTATCCAGAGTCGTAGCGAAGTGATGCAAGCTTCATCTCATGTAAGTATTTTTTTCAAAACCTATCTCTCTGTTAAGTAGGAAAATTTTAGAGCTTCTCAAATTAGATTTTAAGTATTAGGAACAAGTACAAAAATTCTAAATTGTTAGTTAAAAAATTACAAAAAAAAAAAAAAAAAAAAAATCAATACTCAAAAACACTTTTATTTCTAAATTAAAGAACAACAACAAAAAATAAAATAAAATAAAATAAAATAAAAAAAATAAAAAAATAATAAAAATCAATTTAAAAATATATTAACTATTTAAATATTCAAAAACACTTTTATTCCTTCCAGAAATGTTTGAATGAATCATCTGATGAGGAACATCCTGATGAACTAGAAGGTAGTGGAGACCATGGAAATATCCAAAGGTGCAGTGAAGTGGTGCAAGCTTCATCTCATGTAAGTATTTTGTTTTTTTTTTTTTGTTTTTTTTTTTTTTTTTGTTTTTTCAAAACCTATCTCTCTGTTAGGTAGGAAATTTTTAGGACCTCTCAAATTAGATTTTAAGTATTAGGAACAAGTACAAAAATTCTAAATTGTTAGTTAAAAAATTACACTAAAAATGAATTTAAAAATAATCACATTAAAAATGTTCATTACTCAAAAACACTTTTATTTCTAAATTAAAGAAAAAAATCAATTAAAAAAAATATATTAACTATTTAAATATTCAAAAACACTTTTATTTCTTGCAGAAATGTTCCATATGCAATTAATTAAAAAAATAATCATGTTAAAAATACTCAATACTCAAAAACACTTTTATTCCTTCCAGGAATGTTCCATTTGCAAAAAAATCTTTAACCGTCGATATCATTTAAATCGTCACATGAAGACCCACAAGAGTGAAAAATTATTTCACTGTGAACAATGCGAAAAATCGTTTACAAGAAAAGATGATTTGAATCGACATCTGAAAACACACAAGAGTGAAAAACAGTTCAAGTGTAAAATCTGCAATGACTCCTTTAGCAGAAAAGATAATTTAAACCAACATCTAAAGATTCACAACAATGAAAAATCGTTTTCTTGCGAAGAGTGTCAAATATCTTTTACGCGCAAATCTGATCTTAGAAGACATCAAGAACACCACACAAATTCATCTGCTTCTCATCAATGTGAAGTATGCGATAAATCTTTTTGGAAGAAAAGTAATCTCCTTCAACATAAACGTACGCACCACACAACGAAAAAAACAGTCCCCCCACAGAAAACAAAACCTGTTAACACAAAAAAAAGATCCACTGAAAAAGCATTAAATACATTTGAGAAAATTACGATTCCAGCTACAGAAGAAAACGCTCATGACATTGACATTTTCAATAGCCAGATTATAGAAGAAATCCAAAACCATATATTGAATTCTCTAAATACTTTGAAATCCCTTAAATGGCATCTTATCCACACCATCAAGTTTACTCGATTTAATGAAGATGAGGAAGTTGAATCAATGTTAGGTTATTTTAGGTCTGATCCCTGCCCTGAACATATTGAAGAAACAGTCAGAAACCACATCATCGAAAATTTAGAAAAAATTAAGACTCATTTTGAAGAATTTGTTCAACTCGGGTCGGGCTGGGTGCTAGAAAAAATAATGCATACAGATCTATACATAGCTCATTACAAGCCACTAACTGGAAGCAGTTATATTGAAACCCCTCAAAAACTTGTTCCAAAACATGCTCTTATTAATATTCAAAACTTTACTGATAATAAATGTCTTATTTGGTGCCTACTAGCCCATAAAAAGAAAATTGAAATTCACCCTGAACGTGTTTCTAACTACACACCTTTCGAACATGAAATAATCATTGATGATATTCCTTGCCCTGTTCCCTACCATAAAATTAAAGATGTTGAAGAAAAAAACAATTTAAGAATTAATGTATATTCATATGACGAGGAAGAAGATGAATTCGGAATGCTTCACATCTCAAATCGAACCCATCAAGAAGCGATTAATTTATTATTAATTGGGGATGAAGATAAGAACACCCACTATATATACATAAAAAATATGTCAAGACTCTTTTCCCATCTCACTAAATATGATGGCCAAGTCTATTTTTGTTATCGATGTCTTCATCGCTTTATGACTCAGACACTTCTAGACAATCACCTTCCATATTGCTCAGAACACGCTCCTCAACACATCAAGATGCCTGATCCAGAGAAAAATATTTTAAAATTTAACGGATATCATTTCCAACACTTAACACCCTACATCATCATAGCCGATTTTGAAAGCCTTGTCGTCCCAATTCACACTACAGAACCTAATCCTAGCACTTCTTACACTATCCCTACACAAAAACATATCCCTTGCGGCTATGCCTACATAATAATTGATCAAGATGGGAAAACACATAAGAAGATGAAAACGTATCGGGGAGAAGATGCCGTATCAGATTTTTTGAAGAATATTTTTCAAGAGAGAGATGAGTTAGCCGAAACATTAATCACCATCAAACCTCTGAAACCATCCAAAGAACAAGAAAAAGCCTTTAGAGAAGCGACTGTGTGCTGCATCTGCGATCAACCCTTAGGCAACAAGCGATGCCGAGAACATGATCATATAACAGGCGCATACCGTGGTGCTGCTCACATGAACTGTAATTTACAATATAAACAACCTAAAGTTATCCCAGTTATTTTTCACAACCTAAAACATTACGACGGTCACCATCTGATGACGGAATTAGGAAAATTTAAAAGTTACAATATAGATGTCATCGCAAATACAATGGAAAAATACATATCATTTACTATCAAAAAACAAGACTGTCCCATAAAACTTAGATTTCTCGACTCATTCCAATTTTTACCTACATCTCTTGAAAAATTAACAGCTAATCTGCAACCAACAGACTTTCACCTCCTTAAAGCTAATTTCCCTAAAGATACAGACCTCTCACTCCTTACTCGAAAAGGGATATACCCATACACCTATTTTACAGACTTCCAAAAATTTGATGAAACACAACTCCCTCCACCTTCATCATTTCATAACGATTTAACAGATGAACCCATTTCCATAGAAGATTATGAACATGCTCAAAATGTTTGGAAAACTTTTAACATTCAAAATCTCGGTGAATATCACGATTTATATGTTAAATGTGACGTCCTTCTTCTAGCTGACATCTTCCAAAACTTCAGAAAACTTTGCCTACAATATTACAAAATTGATCCTACACACATGTTCACATCTCCAGGACTCGCATGGCAAGCTTGTCTTAGAATGACTCAGGTACAATTGGAACTTCTCACAGACATTGACATGCTCTTGTTTTTTGAGAAGGGTGTAAGAGGTGGGGTGAGTGCTATCACCAAACGATATGCAAAAGCGAACAATCCTAATGTCCCTAATTACAACAAAAATAATAAAACAAGCCATATCATGTACTGGGACGCTAACAACTTATATGGCTGGGCTATGTCCGAATACTTACCTGTTGGGGAGTTTCAATGGATTCAACCATCTGAAACAGATATAAACAGCATCCTTTCCCATCCAGATAACGCAGATTACGGCTATGTCCTGGAGGTGGACTTGCGTTACCCCCCTGAACTTCATCTACTCCACAACGAATACCCACTTGCTCCGGAAAACATTCACATCACCGAAGACATGTTATCTCCTTACACAAAATCTTTATTAAACAACAGACCCTACAAAGGAAGTTCGAAGCTCTCACCGAATTTAAAAGACAAAGAACACTACATCGTCCACTACAGAAACTTGAAACTCTATCTCCAACTTGGTCTCGAACTCATTAACATTCACAGAATAATTAAATTTAGGCAAGCACCTTGGCTAAAGCCCTACATAGAATTCAACACTGATAAGAGGAAACAAGCTACCAGTTCTTTCGAGAAAGACTTCTTCAAATTGTTGAACAATTCAGTTTTAGGTAAAACAATGGAGAATCTCCGCTTGAGACGGAATATTGAGTTGTGTAACAACGAGAAGAGGTCAAAAAAACTTGTCGCATCTCCAGCATTTAACAACTTCAAGATTTTCAATGAGGGTCTGGTAGCCGTGGAACGAGTCAAAACCACTCTGACTATGAATCGCCCAATCTATGTAGGGTTCGCTATTCTAGATCTCGCAAAATTACATATGTACAAATTCCATTACAACATAATTAAGAAACACTATCAAGATCGTGCTCAACTGCTTTTCACTGACACTGACTCACTCACCTACCACATCCAAACAGATAATATACTACAAGATATGCAAGAACATCAAGACGAATTCGACTTCTCCGATTATCCTAAGAACCACCCCCTCTACTCTGAAAAAAATAAGAAAACAATAGGTAAATTTAAGGATGAGATGAATGGAAAAACTATTTTTGAATTTGTTGGCCTTAAAGCGAAAATGTACAGCATCCTATCAGAAGATGGAGAGAAAAAAAGAGCCAAAGGAGTACCTACATCTATCGTTCGAAAGAAAATAAAACACTCACAATATTCCGAATGCATACATCATCTGAAAACACTCTGTACAATAAACAAAAGAATCCAGCAAGATCACCATCAATTGTACACTATACAGCAACAGAAGCTAGCACTCAGCCCGTTTGACGACAAACGATTTATTCTAGATGATGGTATAACAAGTCTCGCTTATGGTCATCATCAAATTTAAAACAGGAAAATTAAATTAAAAAAACAGAAAAAGAAAAAAAATGAAGAAAAGAAAATGAAGATCTGGATAAAAAAAGTGGGGCGCCACATAAGGAGATGTGGCGGGAGGCGGAGGGACCCCATAAAAAAAATATTTTCTTTTTAAACATACATTTCATTTTTAAATTCAGAGTTGAAAAGAAGACTATTTCTAAATAAAAGTCTAGTTTTATTAATTTAATTAAGAGTTTTTGTATTCGCATTCAGAAAATTAATTTTTCTGTCATGAAATTTTCTAGTTGGTTTACAGTTTTAAAGATTAAAATTTCGGTTACAGAACATGTTTTCAAGGTTGGCTCATAAAACTGCAAGAAGCAGATGTTGTTTTTAAATAGAAAGTATTTTACGATTCATGACAACACCAGGTGTAGAAAACTTAAAGTAAAAAAAAAAAAAAAAAAAAAAAAAAAAAAAAAAAAAAAAAAATTAGTTCGAATATGACGTCACAAGAAGCAGGTGTTGTTTTCAAAAACCGTGAGAAAGAATTTTTCGGTTTGTGTCAACACCAGGTGCATAAAATGTGAACTAAAATATTAGTTTGAATATGACGTCACAGAAGTTATGCGTGAGTTCGATTTGTGCGTGGCAACATAACTCTGTTATATTTTGTTGTGGAAAGTCGCATCAATTTTTCTCTTGGAAAAAATGAAACGATCTAATAATTCCTCTCAGAATGGTTGCGAGAAAAAATCGAAAAATGAATGTGATTTAGAAGATGTTTTTGATAATTTGGATGATGTGTTTCAAAGCATCGATTTTAATAAAGTAATTATGGACTTGTCTGATGAACCCCCCACCTCTCCGGCTGTAGCTGAGTCTTCATCTGACAAACCCACTTCTTCAACTGCATTCCAGACTTCATCTACGCCAATCGCCGATGCAATTCCTACATTATCTAGCGGAAATGAGAAAATCTCTCAATCTATGGATATGAACGATGGCTATTCCAATCAGCGGATCTGTTTAAAAGAACTTGGAAATAGTATCTATTTAACCTGTGAACTGTTCAAAGGTTCTGTCATTATCCACATTCGAAAATTTCTTCGATCTTCTGAAACTCAACCACTAACTCCTACAAAAAATGGTGTTTCCATGAATTTAAAATCATGGTATCGTTTCGTTCAGAAAATATTTGACTTTAATTTAATTTATACAACATCATCTTTCATTGCAAACAACTCCATCCTCATATTATCTAACGATGGTATCGCTGAAATCAGCAGCATTCAGAAAGGTTGTTGCATTCGGTTAGATGAATATCAACTCGGCAATTTAAAACACCATCTAAGCTCCTTCAATGAAACAGTGCTCACATATCTGTATGAAAATTACTTACCAACTCTAATTGCTCATAAACTCTTACCTTCGGAAACATGCGCTGTAGAATTTACAACATTAGAACTACGCTTAGTAGCATTGATAGAAGTAGAACTGCAAAAAATTTTTAAATCAGAGTATGAATGTCTTGGATGTGTCTACAATTCACCCGCACAACTTCGCCATGCTTGTATGACTTCCAGTGACTTAGAAAAATTTTTAAGCTTAGGAGAATTATCTCTCTGTACAGTCGACTTTAAAGCATTATCAGAACTTTTTGTCAAGGAAACACGGACTGTTTCACATTATTTCCTTCAAAATGTAAATTACAAAGTGTTAGCTGGTGTTCTGTTTAAAACACTTGATGATTTGTAAATTTTAGAAAAAATAAACTGATGTGTCTCAAAATGGTGTAATTAATGTGTTAAAATAATTTATACTTTTTCTTTCAGAAAAAAAGAAGTTTCTTTTTCAGAAAAATCAACTCTACATTAAAATCTTTGAACAGATTTTGAATAAAAAATTTTTTCAAAGATTAACTTTCACTTTCCAAACAAAAAAAAAATTGTAAAGTGAAAAAAATTTCAAATGAAAAAAAAAAAAAAAAAAAAAAAAAAAAAAAAAAAAAATTCAAAGTGAAAAAATTTCAAAGTGAAAAAAAAAAAAAAAAAAAAAAAAAAAAAAAAATTCAAAGTGAAAAAAAAAAAATTTCGAAATGAAAAAAAAAAAAAAAATTTCGAAATGTAAAAAATTTCAAAGTGAGAAAAAAAATTTCAAAGTGAAAAAAAAAAAAAAAAAAAATCGAAATGAAAAAAAAAATTTCAAAGTGAAAAAAAAAAAAAAGTTATCAAAATTTTTGTTCTTTTTAATACAGTATGCAATGGTGAAACCATTGTATTTGATTAATACTATGGAAGGTCTAACTCAAGATAAACCATGTATACTATGTACCATTGAAACTATAAAGATAATATTTATATTTTAAGCAACTTGATGGACGTTTATTCAGAAAGCGCTGAAATGTAGGACGAAACATAATTTGGTTAATAATATGAAAGGACTAACTCAAGACTATGTTTATTTATTTATTTATTTATTTATTACTGCTATTTATACAATACACTGTTAATAATATGCATTCCTATCAATTATAAAATCGACACTTAAAAGACTACATATTTACATGATGTAAAATCAATTTCTAGATAAGGTGCCATACTTTGAAATATTCAGTTCTAAACATTCAATTTTTCGAAGTCTCTAATCTGATCTTTGACTGTTAAGTTTTTCAAATGATTGGTTAATTTTTGAATATCCATCATTGTAACTAAGCAACCTTCTTCATTTTTCTCAGGATGAAAAGTTAGAGTTTCAAACACTTCGAAAGCTGGTATTTCATGTTTTATTCTTTTAAACTCTACAATGGGCAAAGGCATTTCACTGTTAACAGAAACACGACGTTTCTTAGTATGGTGTGTACGTAAATGTTGATTTAAATTTAATTTATTACTAAATTTATGTTTGCATTGATCACATGTATACTGTAGGTTTTGGTGCACTTTCAAATGACGGTTTAGTCTATTTTCATTTGAAAATGTTTCCTTGCATTCATTACAATTGAATTGAGGTCGATTGTGAATATACATATGCTGATTTAATCTATAACGATAGCTGAAGATCTTCTCACACTTTTCACACTTAAACAGTGGACGATGTTGGATTTGATGAATTTTTAAATGGTGATTCAACTTATTTTCACTTGAAAATGATTTCCCACATTCATAACAATGTAATTGTGGTCTATTGTGAATATGTGTATGCTGATTTAATCTATAACGATAGTTGAAGGATTTCTCACACTTTTCATGCTTAAACAGTGAACGATGTTGGACTTTATGAATTTTTAAATGGTGATTCAGCTTATTTTTACTTGAAAACGATTTCCCACATTCATAACAATGTAATTGTGGTCTATTGTGAATAATCTTGTGTTTATTTAATCTATAACGATAGTTGCAGGATTTCTCAAACTTTTCATGCTTAAACAATTTTCTGTTTGGGTGTGTTTTCATATGAGTTATTAGAGCACATTTCCTAGTAAAAGATAATTTGCAAATTTCACATATAACAGGTGATAGAGTATCATACATCATGATATGCTTTTTTAATTCACACTTTCTTGAAAACAGTTTTTCGCAGTCCTCGCAAGTAAATGGTTTTTCATTGGCATGGATCTGTATATGTTCTTTTAAATTCCATTTAGATGAAAAGTTTTTATCACAAAAAGAGCAATTCTGTAAGGGAAATTAAAGTAAACAGTTAGATATCACTCTAATATTACAAATAAAAATACTTCTTATTGAATATAGGACAAAATATTTTAATGTAAATTTAACCTAATTATATATAGTGTATGAATTCTAGTATTTAACATAAGTAACTTACATATGTATTATTCTTTAACTTTGTATGTGCTAAGGATGAATCAGTCGGATCATACATTTCGGAAATTTGCTGCTGTTTTAGTTCCTCTTGCTGAAACATCTGTGTAATAAAAGAAGTATATTTATATACTTAATAAATGCTTAATATATAAAAAAAATCTATTTTTAAATTTAATTTAATTTATTTTTATTGATACATATGTATTGCAATGATATAATAAAACTTACTTTATCCGTTGACGAAGAAAACGGTTTTCACTTGTATTAAAATCTGGAAATTAATCAGAGTTGTACAGCAGTCACCTTCCCTCTCAAGTCTAACAGTGGGAATGTAAAATGCTGCACTGCTTTTCGAAAATTCATATCGCTGTTAATCGTTTATGTCACGTGACAATTTGCGCATGCGTACAAATAAGTTTTATAATAAATTGCTAATTTGATTAATAATATGAACAGAATAAGTAGAATCAGTTATGTATATTATCTAAACACTAAGCACAGTATTTATATTTTAAATAACTTGATGTTTGATAATATGGAAATTTCAAAAAGGTGAGGTGAAACATGTCAATTTTATTAAAATGTGAATCGAATAACTCAGAGAAGTTTTCACATGTCAAGTGTTTGAAGCAGTAAGAAATGATTTTTTCAGTTTCTAGAATAAAAAAAAGAAAAAAAAAAAGAAATGTATACTATTGGTTGTAAGATGTCGAATGTTGTCAAGACGTGAAAAATATAAATAGGAACATTTTATAATGACATTCAAGCTTTTAAAAATAGTTTAGAAATATAATTAGTATCTTGTAACAATATATAAACGAATATATTTCAAAGTTGGAAATTTAAGTTTTTGCTATTAAAACTAAAAATATACATAATATATGCTCTTATGTGGTGAAAATTTCAAATAGTTTAGTAAAGGTTCACATTATTTTAAACGAATACATACTATTTATTATACAAATTTAAGTTTTTGCTATTAAAACTAAAAATATACATAATATATGCTCTTATGCGGTGAAAATTTCAAATAGTTTAGTAAAGGTTCACATGATTTTAAACGAATACATACTATTTATTATACAAATTCATATTTATGAACTAACGTTGGAAAACATGTTTTCTGTTAAAAATGTATATAATATTTACTTATTGAACGGAAAAGTTTTAAAATCTGTCTAAATGTATGAAATGTAGTATCATAAATATAGTATATAATTTAATAAAATAGATAATTAATAATAAATAAGTAAATAATTTATTGAAGTTTAAAAATTATCCTTGTAATACTGTTAAAATATTATTCTTTAAGATGATTTTTCGTTAAGAATCACTCTTTTCTAAAAGCATAACGCAGTCTTGTAGTTAAGTAAACAGGTGACGTCAGGCTATTGTATTCAACCCTTCGAAAGAGGGGAAGTTGGAGATATTTGGAGGTATGAATAGAAAGGAAAAAAAAAAAACTGGTCATGTCATACTTTTATAAGAACGCGATTTTAAATTATAATGTTTGTAATGTAGTGTAAATTGTTTAACCATCTAAAATTCTGTAAAAAATGGTAAAATCATTAGTTTGATGTAAAAAAGCTAATGCAATTGGATTTCTTTCTTTAAAAATCGGTATTTTCCTTGTTTTTGCTTAGTTAACAGAACTCATTAAGACGATATTAAAGCGATAACCACTTAAAAACCTAAATGTACGTTTAAATTTCTTTATCTCAAATTGATATTCTGAAGTTTGAGTTGAAAAAATGTAAGAAATCATTCACTTCTATAAAATTTGATATTTTCCATTGTTTTTTACTTAATTATCAATACTTATTATGGTTATAGTTGTTGAAAAACTAGGATGTATGTTTAAGTTTTAAGTTTTAAGTCGATACATTGATCATGTAGTTGATAAAAATCGTAAGAATCAGTCTTTTTCTATAAAAATCGATATTTTCCATTGTTTTTTACTTAATTATGAATGCTCATTAAGGTTATAGCTGTTGAAAAACTGAAATGTACGTTTAAGTTTTCTCTCTTAAGTTGATAAAAATCGCAAGAAATTAGTCTTTTTCTATAAAACTTGATATTTTCCATTGTTTTTTACTTAATTAACGATACTCATTAAGGCTATAGCTGTTGAAAAACTAGGATGCATGTTTAACTTTCAACTTGTAAGTCGATACACTGATCATGTAGTTGATAAAAATCTTAAGAAATCAAATAAAAATTTATATTTTTCACTGTTTTGCTTAATTAAAAATACTCATTAAAATGATAACCACTTAAAAACTGAAATGCACGTTTAAGTTTTCTCTCTTAAGTTGATAAAAATCATAAGAAATCAGTCTTTTTCTATAAAACTTGATATTTTCTATTGTTTTTACTTAATTAATACTACTCATTAAGATGTCTATCAAGCAAAATTCAAATATATGTTTAACTTTCTTGTATTAAATTGATAATCTCATCTTGTAGTTGAAGAAATCTACATAAAATGGTTAAAAACTGAGATTTTAATTGTTACGCTTAATTAATAATACTCATTAAAATTACGGTTGTTCAAAATTCAAATACAAATTTAATCTTCATCTTATAGTATGATTCAATGTTGAGATGTGATTGATAATATTTTTAATTAGGGAAGGTCGTTCACCTCTCCTGTTATAATAGAATATTCCTTTTTTCCACTAGGGGGCGTTCGTGGAGGGGGATGCATAGTGGGGGCAGGAGAGTGGTGGTGTCACGGTGGGCGCAGGAGGGACCGCAGGCGGGGCAGCCGGAGGCATGGAGGTACCGCAGGAGGCACCGCAGGCGGGGCGGCCCCGCAGCCCCGCCTGCGGCTGTCCTTAAACTGTTGTTTTCCTACTACTTGTGATTGATAATATTTTTAATTAGGGAAGGTCGATCACCTCTCCTGTTATAATAGAATGTTCCTTTTTTCCGCTAGGGGGCATTCGTGGAGGGGGGGTGTATGGTGGGGGTAGGAGAGTGGCGGTGTCATGGTGGGCGCAGGAGGGACCGCAGGCGGGACAGCCGGAGGCATGGAGGTACCGCAGGCGGCACGGTGCCGCAGTACCGCCTCCGGCTGAGCCCGTACTCTCCTTTCCTTACTACTCATGTTAAACCGATATTATCAAAATGCCTTTATATTTCTAATTCCCGTCCTAACCAAAGGTCACACAATGCATTTCTATGACCTCTGATACCGAATTATTCTGCATTCCGGCCGGTGCACACGTTATTGATTGAAACCTTTGATCTTGACACGATCTGTGGTGTTCTCAAACAAGATAATGGATTGAATCCGTTTTGTTGTGCGACGTTTTATCACAAGCACTCGCCTAATGAGAGTGACGTGCCGTCAGACTCGTGCTACTCTTACGTGAATGTCCACAAACACTTTCGTAATGTTTAAGGAAATTGTCATTTCCAGTGAAAAAGTATTGCTTTTGATGTTTGTAATTGATTTACGTCTTGCGAATGTAGATCATGTTGGTAAATATTCTTCAGCTGCATTGTATGATAATTTTTACTATGATTTTCAATTAAAAAATTAATTTAAAGAAAAATAAAAGTAATAATTAAAAAAAATAAAACCCCGAAAACAAAGGATTATTAATAATTAATAAAATATTTCATTTTAAATAATTAATCCATTCAAACAAATTATTAATATGATTTTCACATAATCAGTATTTTAGCAATTTTTGATTGAAAATTTAAGGCATTTGATTCACGGTAGTTAGGATCATACTTTTTTGTTACAGCGATTACGATTCCAGTGAATTCGGTACGTTCAGACTATTTATACTTATTTTCCCGCTAGTCAGGTCCATTGAAAATTGTTAATATTTTGTCAGTTTTGTTCAACCCTTTTAAATTTGTTTTGTCGGGCCAGTCCGCCCGTTTATTTACTTTTTATCGACCCGGCCAGTTATAATCTTTATTTTGTTGGGCCGACCTGTTGAAAAATTTACCTACATTTTGGTTGTCAGGCCCTGTGCAGATATCTGATACGCATAGATATGTATATAATAATAATAATAATAAAGACATAATAAAAAAATACCAGAAATGACCCCTGGGACCTGAAAACGTGAGATAATTCTAATTTACACGCATACTTACAAGCTACACATTGAATAAGTTTTTAAATTGCAAAAATGGAGTTATGGAATCTTAAAATGTAAAAATTTAACACAAATAGTCATCGGGTTTCTATCTCATTATTACAATTTTCATTATTTTCCACAAACTGCGTGTTTCCTAAAAATAATAAAAATGTGACTTGTATAGAGCTAAATTGACGCTCGTGATTTGTAGATTTATATTTTTTGAAATGTAATCAATAATTATTGATTACATCCTATACATTATTCAATGTTGTATGATATGCTTATTGCGGAATTATATATGCATAATTCTATAACATGCATATTATAGAATTATATATACATAATCCTATACATAATTTTATACTATACATAATTTCATAAAATACTTAATCTTATACGTGATTTTATACTATATATTACTCTATACATATTTTAATCGATGCATAATTATATAATAATGCTATGCATAAAGAAGCAGTATACTTATAATGATTCTTTATGCATAGAATTATTTTTACAGAGATAAATTAACAAACATTGAAAATAGATAATTCTAGTTTTTGGGATAGCTCATGTGACCTACAATTGCTTTCCATTTGGATGGGAGAGCTGGAGCCTTATGATTCCCTTTTTATTACGCCATTTTGTTAATTATTACAGTAACGTAAAGTTTACGAACTACGACATATACTGGACTATCTCTTGAGAAAGGCCAAGTGGTTTTGGTTGAAACTGTTGGGAGGTTTTTAACACCGTTTTAGTGTTTAAATAAATGTCATCCATATTTTTAATTGCCATGTATATTTTAAACATTTATATATAGTTCATTTCCTTAAAAACATTGATTTAGCAAATTTATGTTTAAAAATTTGAGTTTTTAGTTCATTGTTTAAATCTGAAGATATAATTTGCAAGACGCATGCATTCATCGGAATTTACTAGATTGAAAAGAGTTACAATGGCAAGAGACACCTTACCTTTTGCACCTTACCTATACTTGTGCAAATTATCAAAAACCAGGAATTCTAATTTCTCAGGGACTTAGATCATTCGTGATTCATTGTGGCCACCGTTGCTTTAAGTTTTGTTTCAGGTTTGGATGCTTGTAGTAGGTTGAATTCCATTTTAAATAGAAGTCCCCGCCTGAGTACACTCCTAAAAATCTTTTCCTAGTTTGAACCAAATTTTGTGTTCAATAACTGCCACTGTAAATGGTGAAATCTTGAACCAATATTTGAAACTCCTGTTGAAGCATAGTTCCAATAGTTGGAACGAGGTTGAAATAGGAAGCTTCAAATGTTTGTATGAGATTTCACCATCTTACGGTGGGAGCTACTGAGCACCAAAATTTGGTTCAATCTAGAACAAAACATTTAATTGCGTAGTCCTCTTGCAGGGTTGGCAAGTTTTTTACAGCGTGGAGGTTTTAACCGTCATGTCAAAAATCCTTTTTAACATAGTTTTTGACAATGACTGTGAAAAACCTAAAATTGAGTCAAAAATTGTTTAAAATTATTTTTACAATATTAAATTTATAATTTTTTTAAATTTTTAGCTTTTATTTTATTTTTTATTTTTATTTCTTACATATTTTCAATGTTATGTTATTTTATTATCAAATGTACCATAATTACGGGATAAAAGCTGCCATATAATATAATTGATCAGAATATTTTATGTGATTAATTTCCCTCAGGTTGTTTATACGGAGTGAATGTTTAAAATGTTGTTACTGATAGTAGGTGTAAGTTTTTAATTATTAATATTTTTCCTCAATTAAGACCTGAACAAAACTTTCACCTGTTATATGTAGTTAATAAAATTATGTTAAAACAATTTTATGGTAAAACATCTTAATTATCATTTTCGTAAGTTTGTTCTGCATGTAATAAGTGTGTGTACCTTTTCTCGTTTAAGTACGGGTTTTTCAATGTTTTAAAGGTTTTTATCATTATGAAAAATATCCCTGATTTTTCTTTATTAATAACTTCTTAGTGAATCCCCATCTTAATGGGGTCTGTTTGCTAAATTCTTGGCACACGTGTTTGCCTCCACTGTGTTTCGAAATTTTGTATGCCAACTTTGCAGGAGAGAGTTCTAAATATGAACCCCTCTTCCGTTCTTCTTGTTTACAAATAACAAAGTTTCGTATGTGTGTTTCATTGAGCCGTGCTTGGCTAACAGACGTCATTGGACGTTCTTTTCATAGATGATAGCCGCAGGTGTATATTTATAATCTCCATCTTAAATATCTATTTTAGGATATTATTTACGTTTGTAAGCGTGAAGAGTGAGGGGGAAAAAAACTGTTATGTTTCTTAAAGAATTATTTTAAGTGTAGTAATTTTCTCTTTTGTTAACATGACTTGTTTTGAAACTACGTTCTGCTAGAATCGTCTCCTCTGCTCTCAGAATAATAAAAAAAAAAAAAATTCAAAAGAAACATTTGATTTTCGCTTAACACTAGAACACCCTGAAATTTTACTCAAGTTTGAAAATAATATTTCTCAGCAGAATTTTTATTCAAAATTGTTTAATTGATTTATTTAACGTAAATCTGCGTGGTGTAATTTTAATTTATTTCAATAAAAAAAAAAAAAAAATTCTGGCTTGATTTGAAAGTTAACATGGTCGGAGTCGAATCGACTCCTTCCGGGCGTTCTAGTGTTAAAATGTCTTACATAAGGGCTTTCAGGGTTCGGTGATGTATATCAATGGATATATATATCTTGATGTATGACGGATATATCTTGATATATAATATCATAATATATCCGATATTTATTTTTAAAGTATCATGAAATTTATTATTTTCGATATTTTCATATATTTGAAACTGATTTTCAAAATATTGCGTGTGATATTTTGATGCTATCAGTCAAAACAAGTGTAAGTAATTTTTTTTGACCGTTATTGATTGTGTCGATCTGTAGATAAAAACTTTAGTTCGGCAGGCCTTTTTCAGCCCCCACCCCCTGACTTTCATGAGGAAAAAAAAAATCTTTTTCAAGTTCTTTTATTCATTCAAGTTTATTCAAGTTTTTTCATTTGAAACTTAATTTCTAAAAGTAAAATGTATTATCAGTAATTATATGGCATAATATTTACTTTAAGCAGCTTTTGAAAGATAAACTGTTTAATTAAAAAAGTTATTTACTGCTTCATTAAAATCTTTTATGGTTTTGTTTTTCTTTAATTTAAACTACACAACAGGTTAAAGATGTTCAATATAATTTTGTTGTATAAGTCACAAAATTTCCTGGAAACGTAATAATTAATACCATAATTTGTTTTTTTTAGAATCTAAAATGCAAGTTGTGTCTGTTTCTACTAGTTTATCAATTTTCATGCTAAATGCAATGTGTTTTAGTTTCTAATTTATATTAGATCAGAAATTTCTTTTAATTATCAATAAGTTGACTATTTTGAAAATATTAGATAATATCAAACTATAGTATATATGTTTAATAAATTTTTAAAAATACGTATTATGTTTACGAACCTTGGAAGCTGTACACTAAAATTCAGTAAAAATTAGCAAAAAAAAAAAAAAAAAAAAAAAAAAAATTTCGGAATTTTTTTTTTTTTTTTTTTTTTTTTGGATAGGTCTAAAAAGTTGTCTTTTTGCACACTGAATATGAGGTTAAAATTTCATTTCGTTTGTAATTCATCTTTAGTTCCCTGCCAGTTCCTAAAGATTATGCTCTTTAAATGAGAAAACCAAGACTATATACTATGTAGTGTAAATGACCAAAAATTGGATAGATCTAAAAAGGTGCTCTTTGGCACACTGAATATAAGGTTAAAATTTCAATTTTATTTGGAATTCATCTTTAGTTCCCTACCAGGTCTTAAAGATTATGCCCTTTAAATGTGAAAAACAAGATTTCACTATGTTGTGTAAATTATTCAATTATTTTTTTTTTTTTTTTTTTTTCTCCACAAAAAATGACTTTTTAAAGTATTACTTATGAATGATCTAAGTATATTTGTGTTTTAACTCTTTAAATCACGAATATAACACTAAAATGTGGATCATAATGTCGCAGAAAAGATAAAGCATAATAATTAGACATGCAGTTCACTTTTATTTTTCGAATGCGCATGAAAAATAGTTCTCTAAGTATAAAGGAAATGCAGTTTTCTAAATATATAGTAATTCAATGAAAATAATATATACAATGTATTGTAAAACGATCTTTCATTTCACTCTAATTTATATTGGCCTTTGTAATCAAAATTATGTATTACCTTTCGTGATTTGATTTTTGGTCATATATATCCGTTCCTTGCTTCAACTACTACAGTTGCTAATGGCACTTCAGTAACTAACATTACGCATCTTTCGAATGCTTGACTATAACAGGGAAATTTTTCGATTGAAAAGATGGGATTTCCGATCTTTTTCTGGGAATTTCCAGCTTCTCTCTTCGTATTCTATTAAGAATGTGTGGTGATTTCACACTCTTGCCAGTCAATAATGTTTATATGGTTTGTAACACTGAATTTCAATATTGGAACATGAAACTGTCTTATTGTAGAACATACAATATCCTTTACCTTCAATATTCTTCAGAATACAAATTTTCAATCATGATTTAATATTCTTCAAAATGCAAATTTTCAATCATGTTTTTTTTTTTTTTTTTTTTTTTTTAATCAGTTATTGTTCTTGTAAATTTTTATCTCAATGACAGAAGAATACGTTTTGTTAAATTAGAGGATCGACAATTTTCTTTAAATGTTCCCTCATATAACGAAACAACTTAATGTTTAGAAAGAAAAAAAAAAGAAAAAAAAAAAAAAAACATTTTGAGCTCCATTTTTGCAAGAAGAATCTTCCTTGAAGTGAAACAACATGGACGAATATACTTTCATTAAAAAGTCAGCCATAATCTTCAGATTTTGGGATGAATTCTAACTTCCATTTTGCAAACCAAGTAGTCAATTGACAGTTGTCAATCATTTCAAGTGCGACATTCTTGCCAGATTACGATTTTTCAGGGAGGAGCATTTTTAGGAGCATTAACCAGATGCAAATGTTTGACACATGTCATAAAAATAATTTTGGTCTGCACTTAACTCTCCAGAGTTCATTTATCGATGATAGGAGCAGATATTTTTTAATTTCCATAACTGATTATTGTTCATATTGATCCAACGACTTTCCAATTGGAACAGAAAAAGCTCACGAGCCTTTATTTTATTTATCAAGTTCATTGACTTAATAGCAATTCGTTTACAGAAAGCTGACATATTAACCCCTACAACGGATGACTAAATCTTAGTTTCAAAAATCTATTAGCATGATTTTTTATCTTACTGTTTCAGTTTTTCCGTCACAACCTATTGCCATAAATTTATCAAGGTTTAAATCTTTTTCAGCGCGATATTTTAACACTTTCTGAAATGATCTTTCCTATTCCAAAAGATTCTGTAATATGTCCCAAATACATACTACAATACAAATTTGACTCTTTAAATCAGAGATATATGTTTTGCACTTATAGTTCTTTCATGTAATCTATCTCCAATTTTCCATCATTTATTTGATTTTGGAGTATTAAATAAGCTGATATTCAGAAAAATTGTTGTCTATCATTTGATCAATACGTCTTTGGGAAACTACAATAATTGATGCCTTCGATGTTTTCTCTTGGGATTTTTTTACCTCTGATTTTGTCGTAACTTAACAATTACTGCTGTGTGTTATTTATTATCTTGTACAATAATAATATTTTATAGCATTCTGCTATCGTTAGCAAAACAGCTTTATTTAGTTTTGACGAATCACCAAATATAGGATATTCCATTGCACTTCTAGTAATGGTAAATTTCGATTTGCTTACACGTGTACTCATTTTAACTGTAAAAATGGCAACATACAATTTTAAAAACTCAATAAACCGTTTCAAATATTTAAAAATAAAGACTTAAAGTTTGAAAATGATGAAAGGAATTACACTAGACATTTTAAATATAAAAATGCCACATGATATTATCAAAAAATCCTGTTAATATACAATTTATGGTAATTAATCTATCGTATAAATCATTGCAAATATAAATGCCCTGGTAGGGAACTGAAGGTGTTTTTCAAAATTCATAAAATTTTGCACATGTATTAGAGGTAGTAAAAGGCAACTTTTGGCTGCTATCCAGAATCAAAATTCCAACTTTCGATTTTTCACTCCACCCTACTGTGCACATGTATAACGTTATCAATTTAAAGAGAACGGGGCTGGGGGAGGATCTGACACTTGATATCACAAGATATATATGGAGGGGGGGGGGTCGTATTTTGATATCGTTATCATCTTTAATCCAACCAAAATTTTCTTTTTTTGATTGGTAACTTTTTTTTATTATTATTCCGTTATTTATTTCTGCGAAAATGTAATGTTATTATTAAAACAATTAAAGTATTTTAAAATTAAAATATGAAATTCGAAATATGGATCGAAAACATGGAAAATCCTAACTTTCTTGTTCATTGCCATATTCCCATATATTTGATTGTTAGCGAAACCTGGTTCGAAATGATATACTTGTTTTGGTAAAAATAGTCTGCTTTCACTTATGTGAAAAAACTCTAGCAAGAAATTGTATTATTCGTTACCATGATAATTTATTCTTCTTTTTTTATGCTTTTGGCAGCATTCTATGTTTTGTTTTAAGTTTGTGTTTATTCGAATGTAAAAATGATGATGAAAAGTTGATAGCCGTGCAATGGCTCGCATATTTCAGTGTTAAATAAACCGCATCTACAGTCCATATTTGTTGTGTTTAAGAACCAGCGTGTGTTGTTTCTTATTAGTGTAAAAACCGCTAAGACCATTTTTGGTCTCAAATCAAGCCAGAGCCTGTAAAAATTATCAGTGAAAAAAAAAAAGATTTTTCCGAAGTTCTTCTCAATGTTGACATTCATAGGAAGGGAAAAAAAGAGAAGGTGAGTTAATTTAGCATTCTATTCTATGAGTAAAAAAGAATTAGTACAATTTAAAATTAGTTTTATTGGTTTAATGTAAATAAAAATGACTTATTTGAATACTTTTAAAACAAAAAGAGCTGCTTTACGCAGAACTATTACTAATTATATTAAGAAAATTGAAAATATTATTGCGGTTGATGAAATTAATGTGAATGAATTAGAAAAAAACACTGAGTTGTTAAAACAGAAGGAAACTGAGTTAAAAAAGATTGATAGAGAAATAGAATTTTAATTAAAGGTTCTAAACAATTAGAAAGCGAAATAGACGGTGCTCAAGAAATTTCAGATAAAATTGATTTATGGAAATTTAAAGATGAAAAAATATTAAAAATTCAAAATGTTCAGTTAAATAAAAGTGAAAATAAATCTAGTGTAGTTCCAGAACAAGTTTTTGAAAATGTTAAACTGCTAAAATTATCCTTACCTATTTTTGGAGGTAATATAACAGAATGGATAGGATTTAAGGATATTTTCAATGCTTGCGTAAATAGCAATAAAAATAATGCAAATGCCCAAAAACTGCAGTATTTAAAGGCTTCATTAAAAGGTGAAGCATATCGCGTCATCCATTCTATTCAAATTTCGGATTCTAATTTTGAGTTAGCATGGAATTTGCTAGATGAAAGATATTCAAATAAGAGAGAGCAAATTTTTGCATTTATTAAACGATGTTTGAGTTTACCAACACTTCAAACAGAATCAGCTATTGCTATTTTAAATTTAGTTGACAATGTTAATGAAATAATTCGCTCGTTAGAAATATTGAACCAACGCATTGATAAATTTGGGGATACATTAATGACGTATTTAATTTTGCAAAAATTGGATCCTTCTACAAAGTTATGGTGGGAACGCCAGCTTAAAAGCAATGAGATTCCGAAACTTAGTGATTTAATTGACTTTCTTAAAATTACGCAAGAACTCTTCAGAATAGTAAACTAGCTGTAAATAAGGTATCTAAACCTACATTTCCGAATAAGAATAATACTTTTGTAGCTACCTTGGTTTGTGGCTATTGTAAAGAAGATCATAGTTTAGCTAAGTGCACAAAATTTCTTAATTTATCTGTGCAAAAAAAAAAAAAAAAAAAAAAAAAAAAAATAGAATTTGTAAAGCGAAATCATTATTGTTTCAATTGTTTATCTAACATGCATTTACTCAACAAATGTAAGAATCTTAATACGTGCCACCATTGTTTTAAGAAACATCACAGTATTTTGCATATGGTAGATTATTCAAGGAATAAGAGTCGTTCAAATAGTAGTATGTCCCCACATGCACAAGAATTTGTCCCTCAAAAAGTTGAGTCAGCAAATGAGAATGTGTCGTCTACAGTGTGTGCTTCCCATTATGAGTCAAACGCAAAGAGTAATTAAAAGACTCATATTTTGTTGTGTACCGCATTAATAAAGGTTCAAAATTATAAACAAGAGTTTGCAAAATGTAGATGTTTGTGCGATACAGGTTCACAAAGATCATTCATTTCTCGAGAATGTGTAAACAAACTAGGATTAAAAGTGAAAGACAGTTCTATTTCTGTGTCATGTTTGGGAACATTTAATACTGTGAGTGACGGAGAAGTCGATTTATTATCCACTTCTCACTTCAAAAGTGATCTTAGAGTATCCACATCAGCGTTCGTAATGGACAAAATCATAGATAATATTCCCTATGTGTCTTTGCCTTCAAACATTTGCGATAACTTTAGTGATTTAATGTTAGCTGATCCATTATTTTATAAATTACAAAAAATTGATATCCTTTTTGGTGTAAATGTATTTATGCATTTAATGACTGGGGAATTTGTTAAACGTGAACCTAACCTTCCATTTGCCATAAATTAGAGGGGGTGGATAATCTCAGGTACTACAAGTTTTGAAATGCTAGCAAATGATCCAGTACATGTAAATCATTTAAGTACAAAAACTGATGAGCTAATAAATTCATTTTGGGAATTAGAAAAAATTCCAAATGTGCCACTTTGAACATTTGAAGAAAAACTTTGTGAAAAACATTTTGCGAATTCTCATTTTAGAGAAAAATCAGGTCGCTATTTAGTCGCATTACCATTCAAACATGATCGAGATAGTCTAGGTGATTCTCGTCAAATGGCGTAAGAAGATTTCTTTATCTTGAGAAAAGATTAATATCCATGCCAGAAATTTATGATCAACATGTTCAATTTATGAAAGAATATTTATATTTGGGCCATATGGGTCTTATTTCAAACAGAGATCATGGATTGGAGAATAAACATTATTACATCCCACACCATTTTGTCTTGAATAATTCTAGTTTAACTTCCAAATTAAGGGTCGTTTTTGATGCGAGTGCTAAAACCACAACGGGTGTTTCTTTAAATGACACTCTAATGATAGGTCTTAAAACACAAAATTATTTAATTTGCATTTTATTGAGATTTAGATTTCATAATATTGCTATAACAGCTGATATAAGAATGATGTATAGACAGGTAAAAATTCATGAAAAGGATAGAGATTTTCAGAGAATTTTATGGAGAGATAGTCTTGAAAAACCAATAGAAACTTATCGCTTAAATACAGTAACTTACGGAACTGCGGCTGCACCATATCTTGTAACAAAATGTTTGAATCAGTTAGCAATGGTTGAGGGTCTTAATTTTCCAAAAGCAAAGACTATAGTTTTGAGAGATTTTTTATGTTGATGATGTATTAAACGGTGTTAAGAATAGTCAGGAAGGTACGGAATTGATAAATGAATTGCAGAATATGCTAGGAAAACGTGGTTTTCAGCTACATAAATGGTCCACAAATGAATTATCATGTTGAAAAACGCTGAGTTTACAAACATAAGTAATGATAATATACATAATATAGTGGGCAATAAGGCCATAAAAGTTCTAGGACTTGAATGGCATCCTCATAATGATATGTTCAAATATAATTTCAGTGATATAGATTATCAAAATGTCCCTACTAAAAGAATTATTTTGTCATATGTATCAACGCTTTTTGATCCACTAGGGTGGATTGCACCTTTTGTAATTTTAACTAAAATTATTCTTCAGCAGATGTGGAAATTACAATTATCATGAGATGATCCAGTACGAGAAATTATTAACCAAAAGTGGAAAATTTTGTGCCATGAAGTCAAACTCTTAAATTCCATATATATATCCAGAAAAGTCGTCTTGCCTAATTATTCTCGATGTGAACTTCACGGATTCTGCGACGCTTCAGAAAAGGGTTATTCCGCCGTTATTTATGTTAAAACTTGTAATAACTCGAACATTGATGTGAAACTTTTAGCAGCAAAAACTCTAGTGGCACCCTTAAAGCCTGTCACGATTCCAAGGCTCGAATTATGTTCGGCAGTATTACTGACACATTTAATACAAGCTATTAAATCAGCATTACATATAAAACCAGATTTAATGCGCGCATGGAGTGATTCAAAAATTGTGTTGTCATGGTTAACATCAGATCCTAAAAGATGGCAAGTATTTGTAGGCAATAGAGTTGCGGAAATTCAATCCATATTACCAGCTGAAAATTGGAACCATGTTGATGGAAAGGAAAATCCTGCTGATTGTGCATCTCGTGAATTATTTCCAGCAGAATTACTGTCCCATGTATTATGGTGAAATGGACCACCATGGTTAAGAAGCAGTGAGGTTCCAGTGAACAAACCTATTCCCATAAATGAAGAAGATTTACCAGAAGCACGGAAAACATTATCACTTGTAATTTCTGAAACTGTAAAGGAGTTTGATATTATATAGAAAATATCCTCGTTTCCAATGTTGCAACGCATATTTGCATGAATATTGAGATTCATCTCCAACTTTAAGGTAACACGTCCAGAAAGAAATACATCCTTTTTATCAAGCAATGAAATTCAAGCCGCAACACGTTGCATTATTAGAATAGTTCAACAGATGAACTTTAGTAAAGAAATCCACTGTTTAGAAACCGGGAAAGAATTACCTGCAAATAGCAGTCTCATTTTTTGTGTCCTATTTTAGATGATGACAAAATATTGAAAGTCGGAGGGAGATTGAAAAATGCACAGCTGTCAGAGAATGAAAAACATTCAATCTTATTACCATCAAAGCATCATGTGACTAAGACCATAATTCAACATTTTCACAAAAAATATTTACATGCAGCTCCAGAACTTCTTCTTTCTTTAATTAGGCAGAAATTTGGATCATTGCTGCCAGACCTGCTATTCGCAAAATAGTGAGAACTTGTGTTATGTGTTGTAGATACAGAGCTCAATCTGCAAAACAAATAATAGCTGATCTTCCAGTATCCAGAATAACACAATCACGACCATTTAATCGAGTTGGAACAGATTTCTCAGGACCATTCATGATTAAATGTCGTGCTGGACGTGGATCAAATCATACGCTACCTCCTGTTTTTTTCCGAGTCGTATAAACATATTTTGAATCAGAAAATTTATTTAATAAATGAAATCAATAACTATGAAAGAGCAACAAAGCATATTTTTTTACACAGTGCAGGTTTCACATGTTCTTGTAAAACTTTTAATTTTAATAAAGGTATTTTTTGCGGGATTCTTCAGCTTTTTCAATTTTAATTTCACCTCTTGTAAAATTTCTGAATTTCGATTTAAAGAAACGCCTCTAAATGTCAGCAAAGATTGAGAGATGACTTGGGTAAGAAAAAAAGGAAGATAGGCAACTATGTATTTACCATGTCCAAGTGAAAATACATCACAGAGGTCCAATAAATTGCAATTGAATTAATTATATTAGCATCAATTTGTGCAACATAAAGTGGCGTGTGCTAAGAGATATTATGTATCACTTCTGACCAATGATTTAATTTTATTAGTAATTGTTTATTATAATATATATTTTCTGAAAAAAAAATTTATTTAACGGATTTCAACAATACAATGAATTGAATGCAGGATAAAATCATTACAATTACGGATGAACTGTATGTACAAGATTCACGTGCTCTTGTAAAAACTTCTAATTTGAAAGTATTTTTTGCAGGACCCTTCAAACCTCTTAGTTTTGATTCAAATTCATAACGTTACATCACATATGTACAGCCTCCAAGGTTCATAAATATCATATTTTTAAAAAATCCATTAAACATATATACTATATTTTGATATCAAAGATTTTCAAAATAGTCAATTTATTGATAATTAAAAGAAATTTCTGATCCAATCTAAATTAGAAACTAAAACATATTGTATTTAGCATGAAAATTGATAAACTAGTAGAAAACAGACACAACTTGCATTTTAGACTGTCAAAAACAAATTATGTTATTAATTATCACGTTTCCAGAAAATTTTGTGACTTATACACCAAAATATATTGAACATCCTGTTGTGTAGTTTAAATTAAAGAAAACCAAAACCGTAAAAGATTCTAGTGAAGCAGTAAATAACTTATTTAAATAAGACAATTTCTCTTTCAAAAGCTGTTTTAAGTAAATGTTATGCAACATAATTACTGATACTACATTTTATTTCCTCCTTTTGCGTCCCCCTAATTACAAAATTTAAAACTTTATTTTTAATCTGTACTGTTCCTTTCTCTGTAGTCACTTTAAATACCTAATCAATCATCTAAACTGCACTCTCCTACATCTATCCCCTCCCCCACCTAGTCCCCTTACGGTTTAAAATCCTTAAAAAATCGGTTCTTAATTTATTATTTTGTAGTAAAAAAAATTAATGGTCATCTAATTCTCTTGTGTTTGAAAATTCTACTCTTTTCCTTTGACATTTTCCAGAAAAAAAGAGGAATTTCTAGGAATGGTTGTGTGTGTGTTGAAAAACAGGATAAAGCATTTTTTTGGGGGGGGAGGGGGGCTCAATTTTGATCTGTTATAAATGTATTAATTATTATTATTAATAGCAGTAGTAGTATTATGTTTTTTAAAGTATTCCTGTATAATTCCTACATTTTTATTTCCAAAATCGGGTATGAACCTTAATATACAAAGAAAAGAGGTTTTGATTTTTACTGAACATATTTTAAGTGTATACCTTTTGTGGCGATGCTGTATATTGTGTATATATTTTCAAATACATTTTTAAAGTAATTTTGTTATTTGCATTAATTTTTCTTTCTTTTTTCTAGGTAAGCAAGCTTTTTACTTTCTTTTGCTGAATCACCTACTTATTTTTACGAAGTCAAATGGTATGATTAAGTTTCAAAGATTTATAAGTTTTTTACAGCATTTCATTTTAAAAGCTGTCTTCATCCTTGTTCTATGTTTTTGGAATTATCTTATGCACTGGTTATTTGCTTTGTTAGGTTATTACTTAAAAAATATATATATATATATATATATAATATAGTATATTTTGCATGATTGTTATTCAGTTTTGTATCCATTTTGTTTTTGTTAGAGCCTTTAAAAATAATGATAATAATTACGCAAATCTTTACTCCCATGAAAATAAAAATTTAATAAAAATTTCGATAATAGTTTTTAGCAAGCTTTCATTTATAAATGACAAGAAAGGAAAATCATGCATCTATCATAGATTATGAAACAGTTTACAACACTTCCGGATAATTGCAAGGGAATTTCACCGATTAAAAATATGCAACCAGATTTCAGCAATTATATTCGAAATCAGAAAGATATTCGAATTATATTGTGCATCGTTGCATATGATCTAAAGATCTATCTATATACTACATAATGTGATAAAATTTAACTCAGTTACAACCGCACAAGAAATTTGAAAATTCACTTTTTTCTAGCTGGAAATGCACTTGAAAATTTTTGCACAACTTTGCATATTATCTAGAGATTTGTTATACGTTCCTCATATAAAGCTAAAGAAAATTGGAGGGGAAAAATGCAAACGCAACTGGAACATACTTTCAGAATTTGCCATCCACAGGCGGCAATTTTTACAGCTCTTTGCATAGGCCTGAATATGTATTTATTTATATTCAACACAGATTTTGTAGTATACTAAATGAGGATCTGTGAAGCCAAGTGGTACAAGTGACAAAAATTGGATTTGGAGTGAATTGAATTCGAAGATAATTGACGTTAAATTTGAATTTCAATAGTAATTGACTGAAATGAAATAGGAAATTGCCATTTGCTTCATTGTGATCTTTGAACTCGCTATCATTTCAATATATAATATAATATATATAATGTTTCAGTATAATATTTCATCGTACGTTTATTATCATTTCAATAACTGAGAAAAAAGTACAGTACATTTTTCTCTGAATTTATAATTAATCAATATTGATTATCATTCAGCAAAAGTGGTTGATCTCTAGAACGCCGCACATAATTAGAAAATCGCTTATATTTCTTTACCTGAAAAGAACGAAGCATATTTCCAGGTCGTCTGTGCATTTTTTTTTTTTTTTTTTTTTTTTTTTTTTTTTTGATTTTGTCACTTATACGGCTTGGCTTTTGAGGACTTCAAATAAAATTCACTGAAAAAGCATAACGTACTCAAAAAACTTTAAAACAATTCACGCTCATACATAATAAGGATTACAAGTTTTTTTTTTTTTTTTTTTTTTTTTTTTTTGTGTGTGTGTGTGTGTGTGTGTGTGTGTGTGTGTGTGTTTGTATCCAATATATGATATATATTCTAAATAGTACTACGTTAAAATTAAGTTTAGTAAGAAAACGCATGGTAGGTAGAAAATTCATTGAGCAGTTCTATCAATCGACGTAAACATATTTGAATTCTCTTGCAGATCCCTGTATATTACCTACAAATTTTTATACATGCCACATATTAAGCTAAAGTTTAATTCATGCTTAAACACTCTGAAAACTATTAAAATCACACTTCCAGAAACTATCGTTCATATGTGGTGATGTATCCAATTCTTCGAATGACATTGTAAATAACATTATTTATATCTATGAAAATCGTTTAGTATACTGAATATAGTTCAACTTGAAAATGCATGATGATTCAAATATAACCATTAAGCGATTCACGCTCATACTTAGTAATTCAACGAATTCTTTTGTACAGCTATGGTCTGTAGTATTTAAAGACAAATATAGTTAAATATAAAAATGCGTACTGCAACGTAAAGCATAATTTCAACAATTATAGCTTATATCGACAATAATATAACCGAATTATTTTGTGTGCCTCTGTAAAGGAAAGATAGCTGCACTCTCAAAAAACTTCCGTCTTTTCACAGAAAAAGTACTGGCAGCACTGCTGCCAGAAATTGTCTGTATATTGACGACTATCTGTTTATTTTTTTCTCCGTCAAAAGAGGAAAAATATCCGTCTTTTGAAAAAAGTCTGGAAAAGATAAATACACCGGCGGTGAGGGTCGAACTTACGACCCCAGCATTACAAGGCCAACGCTCATCCTCAGCGCCACGATTGCTCAGGAGAAAAGTGCTTAGAAGTAGAACCCTTTATTTCTTATGAGTGTGATTTGGTTTATTTCGTTAAAGAGCTTTTAATTTTTAAGTTAATTTCGGGAAGATTTCATCTTTAATGAAACTGTGGCTGGGGTTTTTATACGTTTATATTAATATAGTATAAAAATGTGAATTTTAATTATATTTGCGTAGATTGCTAGAAGAAAAATATGGATGTTCTACGGCAAGATTTTTTTTAATAATATCATTTTTTTTTCTTTTTGCATTTTATTTTTTAATTAAAATATCTTTTAAATGTGTTCACTTAAAGTACATTTTAAATGGGAATATTTATTATATAAATAACTTAGTAAATTCAACTTTATTCAACTTATCCAACTTTGAATATGAATAACAAATTGTGAGAATTTTTGAATGAATGAAGAAAGTAATTGTTATTTATTTTTAAATGCGAAAACATTTGTGTCTTTTTAAACTAAATTAGACATTTTAATCTATAGAATATTTTGCTTTTCATTTTAAAAATAAATTCGAATTTATTACTAACAGACCCAATACGCATGCGTGCAAGAAATAAACAGAATCTCTTCCTCATTTTTCGACGCTCGGAATGAATTCACAGATCAAATACGTTTTCTGGGAATACGGTAATTATTTGTGAAAAAATAACGATAACTTAGTGTATATTGACGAATTTTTCTGACAGTGTGTTATCCACATTATGTTTTAGAACGTGGTGCACTTCAATGCTATAAATTTCAATATGTAGGTGATTTGGATTTATTTTTAATTTATGACTCTTCCACTAGATATAATAATCATTGCGTCATACTTGTTGCTATAAATCTTTTTTAGTTGCAAGCAACTATGAGTTTGTGACTTAAAAAAACTATTTTACAATATCTAAAGTAAGTGACTACTCAGATTTTTAATGTAATTTTCAATCTCACACTTCGTTGCTAATTTAATTGTTTTTAATATTTTGTAAGCTCAATAATATGCCTTTTATATATGAACAGTTTAATTAAATCTAACAGTTACATGCTTGTTGTAAGAACCTTTTTTTATATTGCTCATGGATGGGAAACTATGACTCAGGAAGATCATGCTCTATCTTTTCCAAATGATATCTCTATCCAAATAATTATGTTTAATTATTTTTTTTGTATTTTATATTTATAATACTATCTTTTGAGGTGAATAGTGTAACAAATAAAATTTATTATTTTGGAAGTTAAAAAACAGAAAAATTAAAACACTGCAATTTTTTTTTTTTTTTTTTTTTTTTTTTTTTTACTTATGCATTATTTATCAGCATCAATTGCTAGTATTAAATATTTAAATTTAGTTCTATAATATCAATTTTCTAAGTTTTTTTAAATAAAATGTTACTGTTTTAAAATATTTATTGAACTCAAACTGCAAATTATAATTTTTACATGGCAATACACTGTTTATAAGGAAGAATGAAATAGAAATTTTATCTTCCTGCAAGAAACTGACTCTTTCATCATTGATGGACAAGATATAATTGAAAAGCTACATCCAACAAAATTAATTGATAACACTAGTCAAACGCTAGCATATTTTTCATTTTATTCGATTATACAAAAAATAACGTAATATAAAATAAATGTGATTTACAATAAACCTTAGGAATGTAAATATCACACTGTATTTTCCCATTTTTCATAGTATTTTATAAAATTAAATATGAATTTTTCTTTTAAAAACATGCCCAGAGGGAGGGATAAAACATTTTTCTTGTTAATTTAACTCGTTAATAAATCTAACGTTTTAATTATTATAATCGAATTTATGATTAAAATAAGTTAAAATGTTTCAAGATATTACTATGAAAATTTCCATTTTGCATTAGCCAAACATTATTAGTAATATATCTATCTATCTATATATATATATTTAACTATCCCATCCCTCCATATTCTCTCCTATGAAATAGTTTAACAATAAAAAAATGCGCTGCAAGAACTTTTTCCCCGTAAACGCTTTTGTAAAAAAAATTATTTTGAAGGACCCTCTCTAAATGAATGATAATGGCTTTGCACGCCCTATGCAGTCATAAAGTATGTTTTAGTGCACTCCATAAATACATATAAATTTCATTACTTTGTAAATATAGTAACATTATTAAAATGTATCGCAAATTTCCCTTTGTCCTTAATGTAATGGGATTCTTTTGATATCTCTGTAAACGAACTGTTGTACTTTTCTAAATTCAAATAGTGACCATGCCCTAAAAAATATTCAATAATATATATTAATTACATGACAATCCGAATAAAAGAACTATAGCGCTATAGACGACAGAGAGACCAAGCCGAAATCAATTTTTTATTCAATTATGTTTAAAAATGTTAAAAACAGATTTTATTTTGTGTCCGTATTTGATAACGCATGTGTTATGTATAGTGGGATGGACAAGTGACAAGAAGAGTTGTCAAAGTAATTCCTTTTACTCCATCTTTTTATCGAATTTTTCAATATTATATTCTAAGCTATAACAATGTTTAATTTGTTATATAAGAACTATCCTTGTGAACTTCATCTTATGCAGCATATTTAGAGCAACATTACCTTTAATGGTATTTTAATTTTTTTATTTTCAAAATTTACTTTCATATTGCTTTTTTACTTTCATATTGCAAAATTCCTGCTTATGTTTTATTTTTTATTTATTTATTTATTTATTTTTTTATAAGTTTTTATGTAAATGTTCCAGTTGCCAGAGGAATTTTTAATGGCCGTGTTTGTAACGCCATAAAGTTTAGATAATTATTTGTGATTTGTTAGGCTTCGACCGCCTATCATTTTATTTATTTATTTATTTATTTATTTATTGAGGAAGGAGGGATAAGGTAAAGAGCAATAGTGTTGAAATTTACTTTTGAAAAATAATAGTAATGAAAATAAATAAATAATGTTTTTTGAAAACTTTTGAGACACGCATAATACCCTACTATGGCAACCGCTCTGCTGACTGCTGCAGCACAGTCGTTATCTGATATGCTACTCAGAAATTCATTTTCAAATCCAGTACTTATTCTGTGAACTTAAAAGATATTTTTCGAAAACGAGAGTTGAGTAACTTTCCCCAGCAGGTGTTGAAATGTAGCGTGCTTTCAATTTAGTTACAATTGGAATCAATTTTTCTTTCCTTCTTTTTTTGTTGTGTAAGTTACGCATCGCTATTGGGGAATGCAGCTAGCGTACAACGTGTTGAATTCCATCCTTGTAGTTCATTGCGATCAACTCCACCAATTGGTCGTGAGCAATTGCTGTTAAAAGACAAACGATTGAAATTGTGTCCCTTGTTCGCGGCAAGGTCAACAGCGGTGAATTCTTATTTCCTTCTTTATAAAAATTCATTGTTTTCAGAAAGTGTTTTTTTTTTCTTATTATTTTTAAACAAAAAGTTTCAATTCAATTAGTATGCAACTTAGGAAGAAATTGAACATTGAGAATTAATTAATAATGGATGATTTTATTATTATTATTATTATTATTATTATTATTATTATTCGTTAACAATCAAATATGCATGATTATCTTTACGCATAGCAATGATTAAAAAAATATATATTGTTGTTATTGTTATTATTACTATTATTTCAAAATATTTTTAAAAACATTTATACATAAAAAACGCAATCCATTATTTTAAAACTTTAAAAGTGGACTTTACTCTGTGAGCAATGTATGAATAATGAGCTTAGAAACTCAAATTTTTATACCATTCGAAATCAATGTATCCTGAGAAATAAAATATGCATAAAGTTTAAAATTATACATGGCATTTAAAACTTTAAAAAATATGTTAAAAAGCAGTTTCGATAAAACCACTTGGTCATTCTCAAGGAGTTACAAGAATGAACTGTCGAAGGCTCAAATTCTGCCCAAATGAAAATCGAGAAAAAAACATGAAAAAGAAATTTAGTTCATTCTTGTTTCTTTAGTTTCATCCCTGGAGAACATAGAATTGTACAAGAACTTTATTTTACTTCCGTGATGGAGAATGGCCAAGTGGTTGGAGTCGAAACTGTTAAGACTTTTTTAAAATCGCTTTTAAAGTTTTAAATGTTATGTATATTCTTAAATGTCATGTATAGTGTTAATTAGCTGGAGAGTGTCTTCGTGACTGGAGTAATCCCTTAAGAAAAACATCTTCTTTTATGGCAGAAACTTATCGAGTAGTGATATTTTTAGTTTTATGATTTTTCAGAGCTTTCTGGGCACAAAAAGCGGAAAGTTGAATTTGTTTTTTCGTTCGTGATCTCTTGTTTTCGGACTGGTCTGGGCTGTACATCAAGCAGCGATGATACTGAATTTGATTTTAACAGAGAATGATGTAGGTTAATATACTTCTAATAAACTCGTCATTTTAATATGAAATGTACCATAATCTTTGCACGGCGCGGGATTTTTTTTCTTCTTTTTAATGAAAGGTGTATCAAGTGACCAGAATTTTCTTGCCCCAACAATTTAAACGCCAATGTTCCCAAATGGGAACATTGGATTACTTGTAATACAATATTTTCCAACTTAATAACGATGTCCTTATTTTTCTTATAAAATATAAGGTTGATTTCAACTTTTGAAAATAGAAATATTTATGTTTAAGCATTTATCAGATGTATAAGAAAAATGTAAATTCATTAATTTTCATAAAAATATATTATTTCTTTTTATCGTTTTCTCTACATTTCTTACATTTGACCGCTAGGAATCTAAATGTTTTTGGAATTTGAGAAAATACTCAAGAACAATATACAATAGCATATAGCGGAAAATATTTTTTATATTTGCATAGGTTGGCAGTCAATAATCATGTTCCAAAATGCGAATACTGAAATGAAAACAGCCAAAAATAACTGTAGAAATATGTTTTCTGTTGTTTTCTAAATTTGTATGCATAAATTAAAACATTTGAGACTGTAATATAATGAAAACAAAATTATAGTTACATTGCGATATTAATTCGGCATATTACGGTTAATGCCTAAAAAATTAGATCAAATTATTTAATGATACCAAGAACGTATCTTTTTTTCAATACTATTTCTACCAGTGTCAAATGACGCCATTTTAAAGTTTTGATTTATGTTTATTCTGTTCATAGTTTTTGAATGCAATAAGTATAAGAGAAGTCTTTAGTGTCTTTGAAAATGATTCGTAATTGTTTCAATCAGAAAATTACAAGTGAAAAACCATAAATCGAAATCTTTTAAAAGGTGTTGCATCAGTAGATATTGTGTCAACTGAATTTGGGATTGCAGTTCTTTGAGCAGGTTTGACTTCTCCATCAAGTAGTGATGATATTGAATTTGTTTTTGAGAGAGTATTGATGTAGATTAATATTCATATACAGTAGAACAATGTAAGAGAAACCAAGGAGGAGGGGGGGGGGGTAATTGTACTGGGTGCTAAGCCAAAAGGGGACTCCGTCAATGGTTAATTTCGCAATAAAGTGTAGATGTACATACAGTTCAGGTTTGTGATTAGTAAACGCAATCTGTACTGCTTCTCACAATTTCTGTAAACGCTCTTTATATACAGTAAAATTTATTAAATATATCCTGTAAATAGTATTCAAAGGAAAAGTTACTGCAACTAAAATGAGATACTTATATATCCGTCTGCAATATCGGAAAAGTATGCCATATTCTCCACAGGACGCGTGATTTTTCTTTATTATATTGCTCCTCAATGAGGGCTTATCTCAAATGACCAGTGTTTCCTGGCCTTAATGCCTTATAAATTAGATCAAAATATCTAATGATACCAAGAACGTAAAATATTCGGGCTTTTTTTTTTACGTTCTTGATTGCACTTCTTCGAACTGGTCCGACCTGTCCATCAAGCAGCGATGGTATTGAATTTGTTTTTGAAAGGGAATGGATGTAGATTCTTGGACTTTACAATAGAATGGATCTCCAGAATCGCCGCTAGCTATTTATTTTCCGGTGTAAAAGTGTGTGAAAAGAATCCTTAGTTATGTGGCTCATCAGCAAAACCGAGCATTTAAACAGTCCGTGTTTTTCACGACCTCGTTCTGCCCCAGGCTAGGGAAGTGCACTCACCTCATCCTATCACTCATATATATTTTTTTTCTGTTCCTTTTTATTTTATTTTTTATTTTCGTTTCATTTTTTCACTTCTCGAGGGCTCTGCGTAGGATAGCAGCCGGTCTCCCAAATCCATCCCTTCTATTGCTTCTTTCTCTTTCCACCGCAAGGTGGGAATTAGTGGCACAGCCAATCGTGATTTAAATATTTCATGCGGAAATTTTTAAATAGTGCGTGGTGTATTTTGAAAAAATAATGGCTTGCTGTTTACTAACTTTTTATTTTCACCACGCATTCGTTAAAAGACTATTAAAGCCGAGTTCCATTACTCTCTCAAAACCTAAACTATATGGATTTTTTTTCAGATGGGGTAAGCGTAAATCCTGGTTTTCTTCTTCTTTTTCAAAAGTAATTCATATAGGAATGGGTCGTAGGAAAATCAGGTAGTAGTAAATAAATAAAAGTTCCAAAATGTCACTATCTCAATTTTTAATTAAAAGTTTCTTGGCTAAATATTTGGTATATATAAACCGACAATTCTTGGGTAATATACGCATATAAGAGATTAAAATCAAGCATGGATCTCAATCGATCCTTTTAAAAGTTTTTAAACGGAAACTTCATTCCGATAAAGCACAAGCACGCGGGAACACATCTGTTCTGAATCGCAGCCTCCGGTCATCTTTCCTCCAGAAATCTTAGAGCGTTCACACCCTGCATATTGCACTTAGCTTGCAATAATTTGCCTGGGCTTTTGGACTTCGTTCAGCTATTGAAACACAGTTACATTATGAGTATGCTCTTGTGATTTTTTGAGGCTAATTCGCCTCTACATTCATAAGCACAATTTCACAGTCCATCCCTTTATTTTTTATTTTAAGTATGAATACATTAATCTTAAGCTTTATTTATTTTATTTATTTATTTATTTATTTATTTATTTATTTATTTATTTTTTTTGAGGGGGGAGGTGTGTATTGATCTTCCAGGTACCTTGGATGAAATCGTTAATCCTCCTCTCTACTTAATATAATTAAAATAATAAAGAAGTAGAGAATTATATTTCAAAACATCTATTGGAAAACAAAAGTAGCTGATTTCGGCCTTCATATAAAAGAATAAAATATTTCATAAAACCATTTTACATTTTACTTACATTACTTTTTACATTTACAGTCGCCTAAGTTCATGTTAGCTTTGTTGTACGAACTCAATCTTGGCGGAACATAAGGGATAGGAGCAAAATCAGGCACCTATCTCTACCAAAATCAATATACATCGTAGGATAGATAACCACAAATACATAAAAGCGGTCCAAATGAAATTAAAGGCATATAAAATTAACACGAGACAACTGATATTTTAAGTTGGAAACAATCTGCATTTTATTAATTGCTATAAAGTGTATTGAAAATGCAAATTAAAAGAATCCGTTTTAAAAATTCACATAGCTTAATTGGATCATTCTGTTATAGCCTCACCCACTCTTCCGTGAAATATATTCTCACAAAACTCTGTTGTTTTAATGCGAAAGCATTTTGATATTTCATCGTGAAAATGTTTTATTCTTCCGTTTTCAGCGTATGCTTCACAAGTTTATTATGGAATTGCATTTTGTATTCTAAGCAACATAGTTGAAAAAGTTTGACTTCGATTTGCCTGTCTGTCTATATAGCCGTCTGCCTGTCTGTTGGTGTGTTCTAACTAGCGAAATATACTCGTATTGTTATGTAATTGATATACAATAAAGAACCGATTATCGGAAGTCCAATTAATCGAATTTTCATTTATCCCAACGACCTATTTCTCTCAAAAAATTTTTAATTCAAATTCCAAGTATCCAAAAACTCTGTTTCGCCTCTTTTTTCCCCTTTCAAATTTAGCAAGCGAAATTGAATCCGCGATTAGTGTATGGTTGAGAGCGATAAAAACGAAAAAAGAAAATGAAGAAAATGAAAACAATTGCTCTGAAAATTACCCAGGTACATCACATAAGGAAACCTTTGAATGTTTGGAAACAGATATGAAATGGCTCTCTTTTATTCTACACCATATAAAAATTTTAATGAATCTTTATTTGAATGTTGAAATCTAAAAATCTAAATAATCATTAATGTTGCTATTGTGTATTTTCTGTAAAATGGTCTGTAAAATTATACCATAAATCTGTATACAGTATCTTAAAAAAAAAAAAAAAAAAAAAAAAAAAAACTTAATTATATTATAAAAATCTGATTTTTTTTTTTTTTTTTTTTTCGAAATAGTAGAAATTGTGTCGGACCAAATCAGGCCGGGCTGGGCAAAGCCTGTTTTCACTGATATCTGTATTGGTCGGCAAAAGAAAAGTAAAAATATAAACGGACCAAGACGGGCCTGGGCCTGGAAATTCCGGCCCGTGCAGATCTCTCTCTTTCCTCTATAAATGAAGGATCTATCAGAAAATGTTGTCAAAATTGGGAATTTATACAGCCGTTTTTATACGCCGCATTGAAAAAGTTATCGAAGAATAATCGCTTATAAATTAAGATGTAATAAATTTATTATAAAATAAAACCTGCTTTGTTATTATTTTTATTATTGTTATTTTTTACTGATTTTAAAGTGTAAAAGTAAATTTAATATTTATCGAATATCGAATTAATATTTATTATTACAGATGATATTTACTTTAGATTTTATATTAAAATATTTTATACCTATAAACTATTCCGCAAAATAAAATAAAAATTGTTTATCGAATTTCATTATATTCAGTAATTATTTTCAGTTCTATGAAGTTCACTATGTATCATACTGTGTATCATACTATATATACGTGGAATTTTGAAATAATTTATCTAGAAAACATATGGCAAACACTTTCTGGAAACAATGATTGAAGATCTGGATTAACCATTCGTGCAACATATACACATACAACAAGATTGTATGTGGATGAGTAATGCTAGATAACATTAGCCGAATTGCAGATAGCTTGAGGCAGATAGGACGTACGGAAGCACAGATTTTAATGTGGAAGATTCTAAATCGGAAATAACACATGGTGGTCAAAATATAGAACGTTATTAAAAATTCATCAAAATTTCCACCACAATAAATCAAATTTCCATAATAACTGGTTTTCCCTTAATTTTATACAGGAGGTTCTGCTTTATTTACAAAATAGCAACAGGCGAATGATTCTCGACGTGGGTGGTAATTCCGGCACAGGTTTTAAAACGATGATGAATCACTAAATTTCAGTTTCTTTCTTCCATTATTATTAGATGTAGTAGTAGAAATAGTATTTAATTTAGTTGCTGATTATATAGCTTTATACTACATAAATTCACTACTGTTAATTTAAATTTTCACTATCTTAAGTTATGTGCATTTTAAGAAATAAGAATTTATTACATTATGTATATATTTTTTAACACGCTCGCTGCCGCTTACGTGAAGATATGATGGTAGTTAATGCCGTACTGTAGAAGTGGGTTTTTCCCAGAAGCCGATTTACTTTTTATCACACAGAATCAGTGAAAGATTTTTTCGCGCCATCGCGTGATTGGCTATTGGACATCACCCCACATCACGCGCTGGTGCGTGAGTGGCCCCTTGACGTTGGCGCTATATCACGCGCTGGCGCGTGATCGGCAGCGAATTTGTTAACAAAAGTTAATATTCCATGATTGGATTTACCTAATTATAGATCTTTCTCCCATGTAAAAACATAAAACTGTATGTTATGTAATAAAACGTTTCCTGCAAAAGTTTCCCACCAATAGTGCAAGTTCCATCAAAATTCATTCCGTAGAATCTATTTTTTTTAAAATAAAGATTTCATAATACGGTTCACTTGATTATAGAACTTTACCCCATAATTCTATTAACTGAGCAGTATGAAACAATATGCAATATACCAAAACTATCGCTGAAAAATTATCTAACAGTCTAAGTTTAATCAAAATTCGTCTCATAAAACTTTTTAAAAAGATTAATCCTTCATAATCAGGTTCACCTTATTATAGAACTTTCTAACGTAATTTTAGAACTAAGCAATGTAGACTTGCTGTATGCTAAAACCTTTCTTAAAAATTTTCTAATCAGCAGTTCTATTAAAATCTATTCCACAGATCTTTAAAAAAACTAATCTTTTATAATTTTAGATTAATAGATTTTATATGATTACTTTTTCCCATAGTTCTACAACTAAGAATCTTAGAATTATATATTATTCTGGGGTTAGGAGGTTCTGTCCCCTGCGATTTACGCTCGTCAACCCCCGTTGAGACACCACAAACTCTAAAAACACGCTAATTTGACCGGCTTTTAAAAGATTGCGAAACATTGAACTATATATATATATATATATATATATATATATTAAGAAGGCGCGATATCCGTGTAAACATATTTTTATTTCGCTTTGTTTGGGGAATTTTAAAATCGAATAATCTGTTGTTAAACATCTACTCGCTATTTACATGGTTTATTAAACAAGATAAGTTAAATAGTGAAATACACAATGTCTTTGCCTCCTGGTATTTTTTAAACCGTGGTATATATATATATATATATATATATATATATATATATATATATATATATATATATATATATATATATATATATATATATTTAAATAAGATACTTTAAATGTATCGTTTAAATCTGGTGTAACTTGATTGTAACTGTGTGTAACTGTAAACTTTTTTTTCTCTTTTTAAAATTCACGTAAAAATACTTTTGTTTTTTGAAATCAACTATTATTTGTGCCGTTATAGAATTCACAACGATTGTTAAAAAGGTCATATCAAAATAAAAAGTAATTAATTCTTTCGACTAAATATCATTTTTAATTTGAACTATTTTGCAACATAACGTGGTCATTTTAAATATGATGTAGTTTCTTTTAATTGCTGTTTTTAACGCTCATTCGACGGATGAAAATACTTAAAAGAAGTTATTGAAAAAAATTAAATTTTATTCTTTACGTCTTCAGTAACGTACTATAAGATAATAAAAATAGTAGGCTATTAAGTGAGGCTTTGATCTTTGATTTTACGCAATGAAAAATCAACGAAAATCTAAAAATATGTTTTTCACCGTTGGAAAATATGCATGCATACTTTTCATATTCATATTCACAATTTTAAATATATTTTAACGTGCCGTTTTTTAGAAATAAATACATTTTTTCACTTTATCTCACGTCTGCCAGTTATAATGTTGCATGAAATACAAATTATTTTTACTATGACATCGTTTACACTTACTGAAGCCCTCTGAGATGAACTTTTTAATTTCTGTCTGTGGAATGAAAAAAGTATAACGTAACAGCTTCATGAGTAAAAATACGGTATTTTAAATGTGACATCATTTTCTCTTTAAAAGTTTTTGAATGGTAATTTTAAATTGTAATATGATAATGGCAACCATAATGATATTGTGATATCCCATTTTTTCATTTATCTCATAAATAATCAAGTTACCCGGTTGCTATCAACGTGAAGAAAATTCATAAAACAACTTGAAAAATTAAAATTAAAACTTAACAAGTATGAAAAATCATGTGTTAAGCATAGATTATGAAGAACATCCCAACACTTCATGAAATCGTTAACAAAACTTCATTATTTAGCGAAATAAGGGCATATAGCCAAATATGTATTCCGATACTTTTGAACAGGCTTGTATTTGATCTGTCAATTGATATACATACTATTTAATGAGAAAATTTAGTTTTTGCAAGAAAATGCCTAGTAGCTTGAAATTTCTTTTTCAGCAATTTATACTAATAGATGGAGACATATTTGAATACTTTGTTCAGCCCTGTAGTTTACCTTGTACCTTCAAAAGTAAGGTACCCACGTCACCATTAAGCTAAAATTTATTTTAAACTGAAACACTCTTAAAACAACTGTAATCACATTCTCATAAATTGTCATTCATATCGTCTGTCTACCTAACTGTTTGCGTGTCCCCGTATATCAAATTATGCATATTCTGCAAACATTTCTTAGTAAACTGAATGGAATTCAGCGTAAAAATGCATAGTTTATTTAAGAACCACCTTTAAGTAACTTTAAGTAATTTATGCTCATATTCAGTAACGTTGGCGAACTCTTCTGTGTAGCTTTGTATATATTAACTGTAGCATTTATACTCATCATATAATGTGCATAGATTTAATGTAACTTAAACGCGCATATCGTAATTAAAATGCATTTCATCCATCAATCAGCCATCATCGGATACATATACATTATTTCGATAAGAATATACTACATTTGAAATCTTTTGTGTGCCTCTGTACTTCATATTATGCAAGACAGTATCTTATAATTCATATTAAGCCTCAGTGACATATATCAATTCTATTATACATGAAACAGTTTAATATATTGAAAATATGTCACACACCATTCCTTCCCCCGCCCTTTACCATTATGTAATGGAATTATTCTGTGTGGACCTTTAAATGAATAATAGCTATATTTTCACCGCATACTTTATAGATTGCTAATTTTAGTACACCTCGTAGATGCATATAAATTTTAATATGTTTGACAGTGTGTAACATCTTTAAAATTCCTTTGAAACGATTTCCCCTCTATGCCGTAATACAATGGAAAACTTTTGACTCTTCCTGTAAATACACTAATCATGATAGGATTTGTGCTAGGATAAATGTCAATAATATCCAAAAATTTCAGGGCAATCCGAGTGTATTTACTGCAATTAGAGCGCGGCCAGACGGACAGACAGACCGAATGCATAAGCACTTTTCAACTTTGTTGCAAAGTGCTAAAAATGGGATTATCTTAAAAAATAGAAAGTACAAACACATATACAAGTAATGTGCTTTCATCTAAAAAAATTATTATCCAAATCGATTTAGTAGAAAACTCAGGCTAGATGGCTAAAAAAATTCAGTCTAGTCTTTTAAATAAAGCGTTTGGCTATTTTAAATATAGCATATGTATATATATTTTCATTTACGGCGGTTAACGCATTTTAATGAATTCATTATTTTAAAATTTTCTTTCTCTTTTAATATTCAAAAATAAATTTCAGTATTTTCCCACTTTGAACTCTTAATTATTTAATTCTGATTTGAAAGTTATTTTTCTGTTTTGATAGTTACGTGTAAGTATTTTTTTTTTTTTTTTTTTTTTTTTTTTTTTTTTTTTTTAGTTTGAAGGAACTATTATTCTTTGATCTTTTGGAAACAATTTAAAATAATAACTTTTTCTAAAATATGCAAAAAAGAGTCTCAAAATGATGAAAATCTGAATTTAAAATGAAAATAAATCCTCAAAAGATGAGTCAAGAAAACAAATGCAGCCTGCACACCGGAAACTTCTAATGTATAAAATGATCTAAAAATACTATAATTACTATACATAGTTTCTGCTCCTATAAAACTTTTTTAATGGACAGATTTTGACTCACTTTAACATGAAAAACAATTCAGCAGAACTCAAGTTTTAAGCGGTCGGAATGAAATTCCAATTTGCATGTCATAGTAGATATATATATAGTAGATTGTATTTTATTATAGGTATTAAATTAATTAGCTGATATTTAATATTTTATGCGGAGCTCTTAAGGTGTAAAAGTATCTTAAATATCTCAATCATTTTTAATTTAAACGAACTTTGATATTTCTGACAGTAGAAATCTTACAGCTATGAGTCCTTACGCAAGACATACACCTAAGTCAGTCACAAAAACAGGCTCGCAATCCCATATCTCAAATAATGAAGTCTAAACGGAAAATTAACGTCACAATTGTAAGTATGCTTTCTAAAAATTCAAAGGATGCGATTTGTAAAAAAAAAAAAAAAAGCATGGTATTTTATATGTTCTGTTGTTTTGTATAACAATTTTGAAAGTTAAAAAAAAAAAAAAAAAAAAAAAAAAAAAAAAAAAAAAAAAAAAAAAAAATTAAAACTATTACATAAATAAAATTCTAAAATTTATTTTTGGATCTGCTGGGAAAAAGAATCCCCCCCCCCCCCAAATTTGATATATTAAAGAAGAATTAGGGATGCACCAAATATTCAGTATTTGTTCGTTATTCGGTCTATTCGACCATGATACTGAATGTTTGATTAGGTCAAATGTAAAACATTTTGGTTTGCCAAATATTCGGTTTGGCCAAATATGAAACTATTCGGCATGCCGAATATCGAAATATTCGACCGAACCGAATACTTAAACAAATCTTTTAAAAAATATTTTTACAAACCCTACAATAAAATTAATAATCAATGAACTATAAACAAATAAATAAATGGTTTCCATCTGTATTCTTTAAGTCTGTAAGGTTCAAGGCATTTGTTAAAGTAATAGCTTAAAATTAATTAATAGTGAAAATGAACTTAATTTAAACTGGCTAATAACACTATTTCAACCTTTCATTTATGAACCTTTTTCTTAGTTAATTTAATACACTGAAATTTCTACAGAATATTAATGTTCTTTGTGTGACAGAATTTAGCGTTGAAATGAAAACTTAATGTTTTTGAGCAGTAAAAGTATCTTTGCGAGAAAACAACTTTTACAGGCTAGTTGAGATCACCACAAGTATGAACGACTACGGGTTATTTCGAAAGATACGAAAGAAATAATAATGTTCCTTCAACTCCATAGTTTCATAAAGGTATAATATCAGGATTATAGTTTTGGGAGAAATTAGATAACGATACCATTTCATCCGGTTAAGAACCGCAATAAGTTAATACCTACAAGGATATGAGCAAAACTGGACTATATAAGCAGCAGGGTTCGATATATATCCGATATTGTATTTTTAAAATATCATTATTTTTGATATTTTAGATATTTTCATGCACTTAATTTTTGAGGACTTGGGTTTTAAAATTAGCTTTATCCAGAAAATCAAATTTTGGGAAATCAGAAAAACCGCAGGATTTGTTTGTAGGTTTTCATTGTAAATCAAAATTTTATCGTGCCAAAAAGATTTTGATTTTTTTTTTTTTTTTCAGATTATAGAGTTTTTCCGATACAGTTTCATCAATATAAATAGATAAAGAGAACTCCATTTTTGAAATTTCAGATAAGACTAATTCTGAAAATCACATGTATTCCCTCCTCATGTATTTTGAAACATAATTCTATGTGGTATTCTTTACATTTTCAGTCAAAACATGTGTAAAAGAATTTTTCCATTTTTATTAACTATGTCGTTTTATGGATAAGGAACTTTTGTCTTTATCATTGACTTCTTTTGTCCCCCCCCCCCTTCCCTCCGAAAAAAAAAAAAAGAATATTTTCTATGAGTTTCGTTTAAAGCTGAACTTTTAAATGTAAAAACAATTATGTGAAACAATACCAAGTTAGAACAGTCATTGAAAGATAGTGTGTAATTTAAGTAATCATTTATTTGCATCTTTATAGAAACAATCTTTTGTGGTTTTGGTTTAACTCAACTGATTAAACTGCACATCAGACTAGAGAATAAAAAAGCAGAGGAACTTGCATTTATGTTCAAACAATGAATTTAAATAGGTATATATGTTTTTATAATTGTGTTTTATACAAGCATAAAGAGTTCGCCCTAAAGAAGGAATTCCATTTTTTTTAAAGCAATATCTGACGTTCTTTAGATTGATGCAGAAATGCAAAGAAAATTTTGGAAGGATGATACGGCGGGGGCCGAGAGTATTTGGAAAATTTAATAATCGGACATTTTGTCTACTCAAAACCTTGGAGTTTGTTCTTGAATTGTTGTGCAAAAGAGAAAATAAAATGAAGGGCGCGCTTATATTATATAAGCATCTGAAATTCTGAATGAAACTGTTCAAAGTGTCTTTCAGTAATTAATTTTTTTTTAGACTTTTCAAAGTGAAAGAAATTTTTTTTGCATTATTTATAAAATACTTTTGGGTAAATTTTGTGATACCTTTTTCGAGATGCACTTCTGAACAAAAGATCAATTTAAGAAGATTGTTTTCTTTTTGTTGAAAAAAAAAAAAGTGGAGGGAATTTAATTGCTAAACCATTCAGAATAATATTTGTTTTGGAAAATTAATTACTATACTTCCCATAAGTTGATCAAATATATTTGGATTTACACCTTTAGCATTATTAAAATTTTCAAAGTTTAAAAAAAAAACAGCAATCATACGTGCAGTTACATTTAATTTTATCGTGTAAGTAATTGTTAAAATGACACTTTATAAGAGTTCACTGTAAAACATTTGTGTAACCTTACCCCATAAAATTGGTGGCAGCTGCTGCTTCCACTTTATGATGTAAGTTTTCACTTATATAATAGAGTAATATAAACATATATTACTGGTGTAACATTGCGATGTTACACTGGTTATATCGGTTAAAGTACTCCATAAAGTTAGAGGCAGCAAGGCTGTCACCAATTTTATGGAGTAACGTTACACAAATGTTTTACAGTGTTTGGCACCACTGTACAGATGGAAAATATTTCTACCTTTTTTCTCATTTCCCTCTTTCATGCCTGTGTATAAAACCTAGTTTTTTCTCGGTACTGAATCCTAAAATTTGTTTTTCAATGAGTGTAAAAAGAAAATTGTTTCTACTTTCAATTATTTGAACTCCATTTTTGTTGTTAGCAGGGGCGGGGGGGGGGGGGTGAGGAGAAAAATACAATTAGAATATTGTTTTGTTAAGTTTTCAATTTAAGGGCACACGGAACATATCGATTAGTAAAATCCAGCAGTTTTTGCGAAATATTGAACACCATGTATTTTACTTTAAAACAGAGATAGAAATGAAATTCTTTTTTTCTAGTAAATATACACATTATAGCCCACATATAAATTAAAAGAAATTAATTTTATGCATAAATTAGTTTTCAAGAACTAATTAACTTTTTACGCATTTTTGAATACTTAGTCTGTTCCGTACAATTTTGTAAAAAACTGTTGACTATATCACTTAAAATTTGTAGTGTCAAAAACATGCTATTTGAGAATAATAAGTTTTTTTTCTGGCTTAATAGAAATAAAATTAAATTAAAAATATTTTACTAAAAAGTATAACATATATAATAAATATACATATAGGTAATACACACATTATAGCTCTTATATAATTCAAAAGAAATTAATTTCATGCATAATTTAGTTTTCAAGAGCTAGTTAAATTTTAAAATATTTTTGAACAATATGTCTATTCAGTACTTTTTTCGAAAAATCTGTTGACTGTATCACCTAAGAATTTGATGTGTTATCAGAAAACATACCATTTGAGAACAATAAGTAGCATCGGCTTATTAAGCTTGTTGCTTATTAAGAAGCATTTCATTATGGCTTAATAGAATTTATTGAATACAATTTTACAATGTTTCATATCTGTTGAGTAATTAATTTCTTTTCGTAGTTATAATATTTATAAATAGATATATTTTAAAAAATGCTTTGTCCATTTCTTCATATATTTTTAATGCATTGTTTCACAATTACTATCTTCTAAATATATTCCTTTAACCTTTTATCGAACAGTGATTAAAGGAATCTTACCATTTAATTTTTATTAAAAACTGATTGATTCGCATCGGAACTTTTTAGTGAGATTATTTGCGTTTTATAATAACCTGGATAATATGGAAATGGATTTTTTAATTTTGAAAGAAATTTTTTTATAGATTCTGTTGGCAGTGAAGCTTTTCAACTTTTTAGCCAAAAAATTGATTTGCCCGATAAAGGGTTAAAAGTATTTATTTTATTTGTATAACTACAGAAGTGCTGAGATAACCTGGACGTTTCCAAAACGAAGCGATGAGGGGCTGTATGCAAATACAATAAATAATACACAGTTTCGCCAGTGTACAATATTACACGCACTATTATATTTGGATACAGCCCTTATCCTTTTTTTTTTTCATTTGGAGAACAACGGATTTCTACCTTATTTTATAGACGTTAGTTTTCAAAATTTTCAAGCTATATTTTTGAAATTTACTCAAAAGTTGTTCTATACAGCTAATATATTATGCACATTATATTTTGATTGCGTTCATGCATGCGCAATGAAACATTATTTATTAGACCTGTTCATTTTTTCATCCATTTTTTTTATTATTTTTTAATTATGATTGCAGGGTATTGTGAACAATGTTGATTCTGAAAAGAACATTTTTTTATATTAAAAGTTTTGCATATTATAAGTAAACAGTTTGGTAGAATTTGTGACTGTTTTAATAAAAACCTAAATTTCTTTGTTAGTATACATGCTATCATCGTAAAAATGAACGCACTTTATTACAATAAGGTTCTTAATCAAGTTCTTCAATTTGAATGATTTTGTTACATTAGTTTTTATAGAATTTTCCGAATTGGCAATTAAAAAAGTGAGGGACATTCTTGAAGAAGAGAAGCATATAGAAAAAGTTCTTTAAGAATATTATTTTCGCTATGAGTATGTATTTCAAAAATAAGAATGCATTTCTCTCAATAGATTTATCATTAGCTACGAGAATTTGAGATTCCAATAACGAACACCCTTAAGAGTATTTATAGTAATTTTAATTGCATAAATAAACAAATACCGAGAAAATTTTTAATGTTCTTTAAAAAAAAGTGTTTCTATAAGATAACTTAAACTTCTTTTGTATTCATATGTGTTATAATATATAAAAATGAACCTTTTGGCGAGAGTATACATACCACTTAAATTACTCAGAATTGTTCATTATTTTCAGCAGTTATTTATTTATTTATTTATTTTGTAAAGTTTAACTTATTCAATTAAAACTCTTTCCCGATTAAAGTACAAAAAAATTTCTGTTCTGAAAAAACCGGTGGTAATATATTTAAAAATTGAGCGAAAGACTCTCATTGCGATGGAGTTGTTTGAAAAACAGATCTCTGCAATGACTGTTCATAGCTGGAAAAATACTCCGATTCTTTCGTTCAGCCCTGTATCTGATATGTAGAATTGTATATATTCTACATAGAATGTTAAAATTTAATTTAGCAAGAAACCACATAAAGGTTAAAAATTCATTTAGCAATTTCTGCAAATAGACGAAAACATAATTGAATTCTTTTGCCCGGCCCAGTACATTGCCTACAGATTTGCGTACTCTCATATTAAACTAAAATTGATTAAATTCAGTAAAAGAAATGTATACCACAAATAAAAAAGTACTTTCAGAAATTATCAGAGATCTTTACAAGTCATTTAATAAACTATCATTCCGTTTTTGATTTATAAATAAGTAACATGCCGCGTGTTGTATTCTCATGGTATAACACCAATAAAAGGTTCACTTCAGTCAATAATTTTCTCAGTTACTGATGTACTTTATTTGAAATTCTGAACTGAAAGAACTATGGGCGTATAGACAGAGTGACAAACCAAAATCATAAACGTATTTCAACAGCATGACATGAATTTCCTTTTTGTCTTTTGTAAATAGCATTGGAAATTATTTTGAATTGCAATATATTCTAGAAATCATGTAATGATAAAAGGACTACTTAGTGGTATTGAGAAGATGATTTTATTAAAGAACAAAAAATCACGTGATAATCATATTCAAAGAACAACGCGGAGTCATTATGTCTCATGCCTCCAGTTACGGTTTAGTAATTAGAAAGAAGATATTTTTAAAATAATGTATAGCATGTATTAAAGTTATAATCCATGGAAAAGGATAAATATGATCCTGTGCATGGATTTATTGAGTCAGAACGTCTCATATCATCATAAACCATTTAATGTTCGTCTGAAACGAATTTCTCTTTCCAGTTTCCATCCAGATTGTTTTCGGTAACAAGTCCCGTGTTGTACACTGCGCAGAATTAAATCTGAATAACCGATACAAAAGGCGAATTAATTGGTACGTAACAGAAGCAGGTATCCGCGAAGGCTTCATTATTCATTTTCTTCACACACGTTATGAATGAATGAAAAGATTCTCACGAGAAAATAAAAGCTTCATTATGGCGAAGGAAATCATTCTCCTCTTCATTGAGGCTGGTTAAATTTATCTGGTGATTTCCTTGAGTCTATTATCTTTTCGAATCCAGAATACTTTCTAATGAGCATACGATGAAATGGGTTATGGAAGGTTAAATGGAGGTACACGAGAGTGTTCTTATTAATAATGTATTTGTGAGACGTTATAAAAATAAGTGGGTAAGTGTGATCGCAGATCGCACAGAGAGTTTCGTTTGCAATGTAATTTTATTTATTATTATACATTTATTTGTAACATAATAAAGTAAAATATTGCAAAGGTTAGCTTAAATTTAAGGGAGGCCAAACTGGTTACCAGAAGCGGCTAGTAATTCAAATGAATAGAAATTTAATAAATAAAAAAAAAATATTTCACTTCCTGTGTCAAAATTAATGGTAAATATGATGTAATACGATGAAATAAAAACAAATCAGTGCGTTTTTCACTTGATTTACTTGATCCATTTATTTATGTTACTTACAAAATAATTTGTATATCTATTTAAACTTGCGTGCAACAATTAGAAGAAACAAAACAATAATATTACCTGATGATATTTAAAAAAGATATTTTAATTATAATAATATTACCTGATGATATTTAAAAAAGATATTTTAATTATAATGATGTAATATGATGAAATAAAAACAAATCAGTGCGTTTTTCACATGATTTACTTAATCCATTTATTTATGTTACTTACAAAATAATTTGTATATCTATTTAAACTTGCGTGCAACAATTAGAAGAAACAAAACAATAATATTACCTGATGATATTTAAAAAAGATATTTTAATTATAATAATATTACCTGATGATATTTAAAAAAGATATTTTAATTATAATGATGTAATAAGATGAAATAAAAACAAATCAGTGCGTTTTTCACATGATTTACTTAATCCATTTATTTATGTTACTTACAAAATAATTTGTATATCTATTTAAACTTGCGTGCAACAATTAGAAGAAACAAAACAATAATATTACCTGATGATATTTAAAAAAGATATTTTAATTATAATAACCTCTTCAGACCTGAGGTACACAGATGTGTAATTCCATTCTTTTCCTTATAAAAACTAAACTGTTCGAATTTTTTGCATTTTTACTTTACATCTATACAGTTGAATGTTTTTTGCTTTAAAACAAAACTAATAAATGTCAGCACTGAGTTTTGAAAATACCGTCAAGACATTGTGGCCAAGAAAGTAAGACACATTCTTGATTATTTAACTTAAATGCTTTGCAGTAAAAATATTGAGGATTTGCTGATCATTTACTTGTTTAGAGACCTTAATTTTGTTATTGCATAAATTTATATTACTGATAGTTAAACTGATGTTTTAAGGGGATTAGTTCTTATATATCTCTGTTTGTAAACGTAAAAATTACCAGTCCCCTAAAGTACTGATTTCATAAAAATGACTCTTTCTGTCATCTATGGTGTCATTTCGATTATGCAAAAGCAATAAATATATATTTGTAGAGTTATTTTATGCTCAGCTCTGAAGGGGATAATAGCCTTTTTCAAAATTTTGCGATTTTTTGTGTGACAAGGTATTTAGCTATAAATACACAAAATTTGAACTCTCTGACTTATATAGTCTTTGTGTGCGGACTTTGTGACAGACAGATGGATAAACAGACAGAGGACAGATACGAATAGGGTTTCGTCAGATTAATGAAACCCTAATGATAACAATAGTATGTAGAACTGGAGAAAATTTTTACAAAAATTAAAAACTCTATAAATTTATCATGGGTAGTAAATAATTAGTTTGAAAATTTCAATTTTTTTTTATATAGGGATATCCTTATCTTTGACTAATAGTTAATTCCTAAACAATTAGTTCTAGAGATATAGGTACAGATCCATTTGCAAAACGATTTTAAGAGGGCTCAGGGCTTGAAAATTTTTCAAAAAATCGATTTTTTAATGATCTAGTTTGATTATTCAATTAATTCTGAACTCAGTGCAAAAAACTGCATAAAAATATTTACATTTTTAACGGAGTTATAATCATTTATGTATCAACACTTTCAAAGCCGCACCCATAGAATTTCAACTTCGCGTTTTCTCAGAACTTGATTTTTGACGACTAACACCAAGATTTAAAAAAAACTATTTGAGGGAATAGCTTAATTTTTTTTCTTTTTTTGGCATGCGTATAACATCATTATCTATAGAATGAATTAATATATTTTAGCTAGTTTAATATTTTGAGTATTTTTAATGAAAAAAAAAATTGTATTTTTTAGGGGTTTTTTAAATTTTCAAATTTGAGAGTTTTTTTAATAATAGTTTTTTTTTCCTTTTTAAGTGATAGTTATATTCTTAATTCATTCTATAGAGTAAAGTTTCCGGATCATTTTAAAGCAAAAATTAGGTTCTTAAGTCAATTCAACGTTAAGATATCTTGCGGTTGGTGATATAACACATAATTTTTTTTTTTCGAAAATTGTGTTATATAATTTTTTTATATTTTTTATTATATTACATTAAAGTACTTGATTTTATAAGTTTAAATTAATTACAT